>OMLP01007869.1:1957-13295 GCA_900302685.1 Spondyliosoma cantharus | reverse complement strand
GAAAAAAAAAAAAAAAAAAAAAGGCTAAATAATTTCCTAAAACAGTTGAGCGCCGCAGTTTTTTTTATCAAAAGGTTAATCATGCGGAAGAAAGTGCTTTTGTTGGGAACTATTTTCAGCAGCGGATGAATCCACATTTGGTGCTTTTGGAGTATTTCTGTCAGCAGAACAGTGTGTGGGGGATGAAGTCAAAATAAACTTCTGCGTATGTGTTCATGGTTATGAAGGTACCGTATATGTCAGTGTGGCTCATGGATGTATTTATTATAGTTTTTGGAGAAAACAATGGAGCTCTGTGGCAGAGCGGATGAAGATATATCAGGCTGTTTTTTTTTAAACTAAAAAAAGGTTCAGGGGTGTTTTTCCTTGCTGAGTTTATCATTCAGTTGAAAGCTGATCAGCCTCCACTGAGATGATGTGGCTTCGCTCATTCAGATTGTGACCTGAATTATTTTGCATACATTTTTTGCTTCGTTATGTAGTTATCTGCATCACTTATCAATTATCTGCTCATAAGTTCTTGTGTTCAGAATAAACCCATTAGGGGCAGCTTTTGACACATCCCCTGATCCCCAAAACTATCAATTAGGTTGCTGCTAAATGACAGGGGAGAGTAATGCTTATAATCAGTAAATGAATGGAGTTTTTACTGCTACAGAATACAGTACAGTGATATTTTGGATAAAAGGACAGACCTGACAATACCCCTGTGCACAAAGATTCATACAGACGACTTGCTGCACAAAGCTCTGACCTCTACCTCATCCAACATGTTCAGGATGAACTGGAAGCTGAAGCTGTTACAGTAGATTATCTGATCTCCTTTCAGCACCTTAACTATGCTTCACTATCAGGTTCACATTTTGGTCACGACTGGTATGCAACCCACTGAAGTTTTTGTCATTTTCTCCTGAATGAAAGCTGGTTTGTATAAGGCCTGATACATTTGTACTATTTTCACGGCACTGAAAACTGATCTGAAAACAAGGTCTTTGCTTTCACAGTCTCTTTTTAAGTCCTCACAGCCACAAGAGAGAAAAAAGGTACAAAAAAGACAGAATTTATGTGTGTCCTCGAACAGGAGTGATGTAGTGTGGCTTTTACACAGCTGTTTTACACTGCACAATGACTCTGTTATCTGATATTGAGCTCAGATTAGCTGCCTCTACCAGGAGGTTATGTTTTTATTCCAGTGTGTTTGTTATTTAGCTGAACATCTCAAAAACCTTTGAACTGTTTAATTGTCAACTCAAGATATCTTCTCTGTTTCCTGGGCTACTGAACTTACTGAACCTACAGTATTTACATATGCATTGTAGAAAGAGTCTACAGCCTTTGTAGCAGCTGCTGTATTGCTGTGCATGCTGATGCCAAGCTGGTATAACGTCATGGTGTTCACCATCTTAAGGCTCATTTACTGTACACTCAATATTGGATATGGATAAGAATGGAGCCTTCTGTCCGTTTACTTTGTGTTCATTTCGCCCCTATTTCTGCACATTTCTTAAAGCTTCCCAACACAGACCAACGAAGCAGTACCTTTTGTAGTAGTAGGAGGCAGTGTAGCCAATAGTTCAAGCGAGACAGGACCACAGGACAAGAGGAAGAAATTAAAAAAATTGAGGAACTTTTTGAGGAGAATTCATACGCATTGGAGAAATGTTTAAAACATCTGTATGATGTTAGTACCAAACAGCTGGGAAAAGACTGGACAGGAATTCAATGTGAGCTGGACGATGGCAAAAGGAAAAGTGGAGGTCTGTGTGAGAGCGATTTGATTGATCGGCGTCCTCTGGTGGTTGTATTGCTTAACATTCACGCATATATATCAATGAAGGTATGTGAGCAGTGAGGAGTTTTTTTTGTTTGACATGAACCCATCTATTTTCATACGTTAAGGGAGCATAAATGATCAGCCTTACATGTAAGAATGCTAACATTAGCTAATAAGCACTAAAAACATGAGGCGGATTGGACTGACAGTATTTTTGTACCCTTTTTAAATCATATTATCTTGCAAGGCAGCTGCGTTCGCAAGATCAAGTGTGATCAGCAGACAACCTTGGGAATCCATCTTAAAAGGGCTTCAATATGCTTTGTGGTCGAAGACACATTAGTTGAACCAATCAATATCCTTTGAGGAACTGCTATGGCCGTGGTTTAGATGTGATGATCATCAAGAGAAGCGACTTCAAAAACAAAGATGGTGGCTCCTTAAGAGGTGAGCATAGCTGCTAAAGCATCAGTTAGATGAGAAATTGAGATTATATCTTTGAAAGAAGAGCAGAGAACTGTGCTGAAGGCTTTTCTCGATGGAAAAGATGCTAAGAGTTAAGAGTTTGATTTTACAACTGGCTCCACTGGTGGTCACCTCCCAGATGGTTCTGAGTAACAAACCATCTGCGTCAGGTTATTAGTCAGAAATAGATTGGACAAACTGAAATTTTGACCCAATGACGGTGCTGGACAAAAAGTAAAGAGATGCTGAAAACTTTTACAATTAATCCTGAAGGTGGCTTTGATCTCCGTAAGAAATTTTAAAACAATCTTTCCAATACTTTTTGACATATTTCATTTTAGCCCACAGAACGATGTTGCCATCCAGAGAGTCACACTGCTACCTGCATGCATAGCTTAAACAATCTTCTTATCAAAAATAACGAATTTAGAGAATTGTGGAAATTTGACAGTAATATTATCACTGTTTGTTCTACAATTTGGTTTATTTTATCAAAAGATTCAGGATTCAGTCTCATCTCGAGTCCATTGTGGTTCCTGTTTGAGCAGCAAGAGACTGAATCAACATACTGATTGAGCTGTTTAAGATGCACTATGACAAGCTGTAAATAATTATTATTGGATATCTAATAATAATTTAATCATCTTGTTCAAGAAGTGCAAAGCTAAAATACAAACTAGCTCGGTACAGACCAATGAAAACGGTCTGTTTATTCAAGTCCTCTGCCTCTAAAGAAAAGACAACAGTGGTCTTAGAAACCATCAAGTAATCACACATGAAGGCACTGAATTAGCTTCTGGGCGAGAGAGGGATGTTTGGAACTGGCAGCTCTCAGTATTTGAGCCAAGATGTCGGCTTCTATACTATAGCGATACGGATCAGGGGCTTTGACTGTAGGTGTGAGCAGAACTTGCAGATGTCACTACAGGCGTCTGTTAGAGGTTCAGTCAGGAGTAATTGAATGATGTATAGACCTCATCACAGCCACTTAGACTTGCAGCTGAGAGTCTGATTTGACACGTAATGAAAAATAAAGGAACAATCAATGAAGCACCACCATGTTGCAAACAAGAGGCATCATTCGTTTGTGTTTTGAGAGATGAGTGAAAGGAGTGTGTTAAAGTACTACACTGATTGTTGGGGATGATTACGACTACAGATTACATTCTTGCAAAGAAACCTCCGACTCATCAAGGTTACAGAGAATAATTCAACACCAAGAACTAGACAATGATCTCAAAACACCTAATGTCAGTGTGATGTTGTTTTCACTGGAGTACTGAAATGTATACCATACGTATGTATTTGACAATACCAATTTCTCTTTGATAGACCAATATCAGGCTCCAATTGTGATGAGCATTTTAAAAAGTGTCTAGACTCAATGATCCTAAAAATACTCTGCAGAAGGATGTCCACAGTGAAACATCATGATGATATTGTTGCTGGTGGGGAGAAGGGTGGTACTATAATTTCAGTGGAGCCTCAGTGGGGTTAATATAACATAATGGCACTCACTGGGGGCTTTTAAATCATGATGTTATGATGGTAGAGGGCTGGATGACTGTCAGCCCAGCCCTGAGCCACAAAAAAATGCTATGAAACTCAACGGCTTAATCACCTTTCAGCCGTTCCAATAATACTCGCAGCAGGTTGTTTTTTTTTATTTGTTTTTTAAAACATTTGTTGGCCTTTATTGATAGAACAGCTGAAGACGTGACAGGAAACAGGTTGAGAGAGAGGGGGAGTGAGACGCAGCAGAGGGCCCCAGGCCGGGACTCGAACCAGGGGCCGCTGCAGCGAGGACAAAGCCTCTGTACATGGGACGCCCGCTCTACCCACTGAGCTAATCGGCGGCCCGCAGCAGGTTGTTTGTTAATATTTGCTAGTCACCTTTTTTGCTCTCAGCGTGTCTGAAATACAGACGTCTGCAATCCCACAAAAAAACTGTCACAACAACCCATTTGCAACAATTTAATGGAAAGTGAGAGTGTGCAGATTTGACACTGCAGTATCACTACATTAATCAAATACTGACTTGCACTTCTCTGTAAACTTTAGATGGTTTTGATATTCAGAGCGCAGGTGTTTTGCTATATATATTCTGAACTCCATCACATATGCTGTGAGAGCTTTTGGAAAAAAAATGAACTCCCTTAATAATTAAACTAAGGTGTAGGTGGAACTTAATTCATGTTTGAGCAGCTGTTCTGGGAGCCGCCTGGGTTCCAAATATTTTCTCTGCTCTCGTCTGAAATCTCAGAAGAAACTTTTGAAATTCAACTCACTTTATTCTTGAATACAGAGTAAAATAAGCCAGACGGAAAAGGCAGTGTTTGGGAAGGAAAGACCGACAGGCCTGTGGGCCAGTTTGACCCAGATTTCAGATTTCTGTGTGGTTTGTAGGCCTCTCTGTCCAGGCCCGGTGACCAAAACAGAGCAACCTGATCTGATGCCACACAGCCTGAGTCGGGTTTTGTTTCACTACAACTAGACAAAACAATGAGGCTTCTTTTCTCACATTTGATCAAACATTTTAATTGTCCTTCAGTTCCTCTTTTGCAGATAGATTAGTGGAGTTGACACAGAGAACATCATCGGCAAGTCATATTCAGCAAAATATTTAACTTCAATTTAGTTAATCTATTTGATGAGGACTTAATCAGCCATTTAAGTCTTGAAAGTTTTCTGTGATCACATCATTTTCTTTAATCTGTGACTAAAACTTTTAACAAGTCCACAAACATAAACTGTAAGAAGAATCAGAAGAGAAGGATCATTTCTCTTAGCACTTAAAGAGTTGAGTTTTCAGCCTCAAAGTGCAGATTAGTCTTCATAACCCCCCAAAACCTTACCAATTAATTAATTATTGCTTTTCTTAACCCTTACTTGAAAACATTAACATTTTATACCATTTCCGTACCATCCTAACATTTAAAGTATTCATCAGAAAAGCATGTTACATTATCGATAACATTAAGCAATAGTTTGGGTTTCCTTTTATTATTTGTCTCGACTGAGATGGTCCGGGAAATACTGCCTAATTTTACAAGGGAACGTTTACAGAGTGACATTTAAGAAAAATGGTTAATCTTCAAGCATTTAAAGCAAATAGAGAAAGATAAATGATACAAATATTGTCAGTATCTTTGTTGATAAAGCTGATGAGGAATTCCACCATTTTGCTGCCTTTTCTCTACCTCACCATCTTCTTTACAAATGAAATTCATGATGAAACTTTTATGGTTTAGACAAATATGCAGATGACTTGGCCTTTGGTGGCCTTTTGTATAATGGTGATGTGACTGAAGAGGTGGCATATTATAAACTATGTGACTGCTCTACAGACTCACTGCCAGGAAGTGCACTGGAGCCAACCTCCATTAAAGCAAAATAACTGATTACATACTCTAAACGGGACATTGAAACCATCGTCATAATCAAAAGGTCTACCAGTGGGACCTTTACTTTTTCTCTGTTGAGGTTTTTATGTTTTAAATAAAAGTCTTCATTCTACCTGCTCATATGACTTAATACATTTGGTATGAGTCAGCAAATTCTCCAAGTAATCTAAACATTCTATTTCTGTTTCCTCTGGAGAGGAGGGTAAAATTCTTGTGCAAAGGTCTTGTCAGCTTTTACAGAGGACCAATAGAAAGCATCCTGGTACCCATCTTCAGAGCATCAGTGACATCGTCGAAAAGAGACGCCTGCGCAGAGCCCAAAGGATACTAAAAGACGACACCCACCCCAGCCACAGTCTGCTCACCCTTCTGCCACCTGGCAAGAGACACAGAAGTAACCTCTGCCGTATCACCAGACTACAGAGATGCTTCATTCTAACAAGACTGAAACTCGCATTTTGTTTGACTGGTATGGTTTTCAGGGACGATACCAGCACTTATTATAAGTAATGCAGGAGACAAGTAATTCAGATTATTCGGTGTTGATCGATTATTACTCGTGACGTCAGATAGTGCTGAGACCAAGAATATAGAGAATGGATGCTGCACCAGAGCCAGTACTGCATTTTTCTATCATATTGACAATCAGACAAAAAACGCAGATACCGATAATCATAAAAATGCAGATTATCAGCCCTGATAATTACCCAGACTGATGACCTGTCTATGCCTAATTTCACTGTACAACCCTGTGTTATAGAATGAAATATAAATGCACTTTGAGCCTTGTCGTGTGTGCATGGTACAGTTACCTGAACAGTGAAGGCAGGAAGAAAGTGTTGAGGACTATCAAAACGACCATAAAGCTCAAGTCTTACTTCGAAGACAGTTTATAAGACTTCAATAGTCATTTAACCCACAGAGAAGTCAGCCTGCTTAATTCTTAAAGACTTCACTTCCACTGTATTAATACTGCCAGTGCTGCTGTTATTTTATGTGCACAGAATGTTTTACCGTTTTAAATTGCTGGATGGGCCCCTTACTGGACATGAAATTAAAATATATTTTTAAAAACTAAAAACTCTGTCTGCGGTCACTAGAATAGATTCTGTGTATTTGCAGAATCACGTCCAAGCTTCTCACGAGCTCTGCTGCATAAGTTTCAGTGTTGTAATGAACTCTTCACCTTGGCGGATTGATCATTGCCTTCATGTAATCAATAAACGCCCACTTACATTCACTTTCTGCCTCATCATTGCAAAGAATAGTAACACTGTCAACAGCAACAGGATCATTTCTCATACAGAGCTGACGATCTCCGTAACCTCCAGCTGACTCCACGTTCTCAACTCTGACGCACTTCCATGTGGTGGCTTCATAATTACAAACTGACAAATAGGTGTTAATGTTATCTCCTCTCTCACAGGTGCCCCTCAGAATCATTGTGACAGAAACAAACAGCTGATAATTGTGAAGTCAAGCAGCCATTGTGAGATAATCCCCAATATATCTTAACATCCACACGGAGCCGTGCACTGTGTAATCACCCCCTCGCTTGGTTTATTCACCTTAAATTGGAACGGCAAGTCACTCCGCAAAATCATTTAATGCAACAACAAGCGGACATTTTTTGGAACATAAAACCTGTCTCATCTAACACAAACAGGCCCCCTATGCACCGTGACTCTGTGATTACTGCCTGCAATATTTCTCAATCACTTGAGCTGAAATCCCAAGGCACTCATATGCACAGAGACAGACAGAGCTTAGAGAGACAGAAGAGAAAGAGAGGGATGAGCAGAGAGACATGCGAGCCTGACCTGCATGCCAAGTAGCCATTTTTGTACCCACCCTCTTTTTTTTTTTTCCCCTTCCTCCCCTCACTCACAGTCCGCCTGGCTTCCTCTCCAGCCCAAACACACACACCAACACATGTGCAATCGCTCGCACAACAACACACATTCTCTTCTTCTTCTTCTGCATTCACATACATACATGAACACACATCGCTGCGGCAGCACAGACACACCTGGTCAACACCTGCCTGCCTGGGAGCCAAAGGACCCTCCCCTAAACACACACACACACTTTTACACAGGAGAGGATGAGTGTGTGCTCATCAAGCCTACCTGTCTTCACACACAAACACACACATACATGCCTCCACATACAATAAGAAGAGACACACACACACACACACACACACACACACACACACACACACACACACACATTCCTGCACTTCACATCACTCCCTCATCCACGCAGCAGCACAAGCGTCACACAGTCATGGCAGCACCACAGTCTCAGCTGACGATGTAAGGACGGGGTTAGAGAGAGTTACCGTTGCTACTTAATGAGCGCGCCGGCCGCCTGGTGCATCCTCGCGCTCCACACGCCTCCCTCTTCCTCCTCCCCCCTCTCCATTTTTTTTTATTCACTGCGGCTCTGTGTCTTTCCCGCGCCCAGAGGATCCGCCAGAGTCCCCCTCGCTGGTACCCGTAGTAGCGCCTAAGAGGCAGTTAGCATCTCTTTCTGCCCCTCCTCCTTCTCCTGTCCTCCACTCGCTCTCTCTCTATTCCTCCCTCTCCCTCTGTCAGTCTCTCTCGCCCCTAGTCCCTGCTGACATAAAAAAAAAACCCTCCCTCCTTCCTTCACTGTCTCCTCTTGTCGCTCGTTCTCTCTCCTGCTCAGTACAGCCTGTGCCTCCTTCCAAAGCCCAGGCAGTGCCAACCATATGATATCACTCAGTTGCCTTATATGGGAAACGGTGGGTTGCCATGACGACAGCAGACTCCACCTGTTTCTCCGTCTCTACCTCCACTTTCTCTCTCTCTCTCTCTCTCTCTCTCTCTCTCTCTGTGTCCGTCCACCTTTTTCATCAGGAGATAGATAGTGTGGTTTTGGGTAAATAGACGTGAAGGAGCAGAGAGTGGGTGGAGAGGAAGGCGGAGCTGGAAGGGGGAGATGAGAGGAGAGCAGACTGGGATGTGATGGACAGAAGCTGACAGAGGCTTGCAGAGAGGAAGAACAGACAGAGAGAGAGGGCACTTAAAGGAATAGGTCTTATTTTATTGAGAGTGAGATGAAATGTTAGACTTCTATGTCATGTCTGTGTGTTCAGTAATCGGCTGGTTAGCCTAGCTTAGCATAAAAGCCTCGGGGCAACTAACTTGGCCCTGTCCCTAACTTAGGAAATAAACCTCTAAATCTACTCATTAACGTGTTTTGTGTTATTTCAAACATTCATTCTCAGTTAAACAAAAAATACCAAAACCATCATACTTAACCAGAAGGCTGCAGCTGCATACTGTAGGCATGAGCATCAAGTCAAATCTACTGGTAGCTCTCCCTGTTGTTCTCCATTTGTGCTGACCAGGTTCAGTTCTGGTTTAGTTCTCCAGTTAAACAAAGATGCCATCTTTCTGTGCCTGAGCCAGAAAAATATCTGCAGAATATCTGCCTCAAAAATGGAGGCAAATAATGATGAGATAAATGCAGCTGCACGTGCCATTTTAAAATGTCAACAGACAACCTTAGTCCAGAGTCTGTGTCTATGTAGCATTTTTTCAGAGTGCCAGCATCTTTGTTCAATTGTCCTCCACTTTTTCTTGGTGCGCCGCCTTTTTTGTGTGGCCGCTCCGAGCGATTCGAGTTGAAAATCTCTCAACTTTTCAGAAAGGCACTGCTGAAGTCACTGTCAGTCTTTTTCCTCCTCCTGGCCAAGGTGATAATAGACATAGACTGTACTTGGGTAGGCTGCCCAGGTATGTTAACAGCCACTGAAGACCACAGATTGGGGAGGCTGTGTCTCTGAGTGGGTCGTAAAGCTATTGAGCGATTCTCCTGACTGCAAGTTTAGGTATCCTTGAGCTGACTTCTCTTGTTTCAGGTAGGTCTCTGTCTCTGGTACAATGTTGATCATTAACAACAAGCCTTCTCCACAAACGGCTAACCTGCTGTTGTGAAAACGAAATCGTGGAAGTCGAGCTGGGGTTTTTGGGAAACGTTATAAAAAAATACTGCTGAGGAAGAACGTCAACAGAGCAGATACAGAGAGAGAGAGAAACAGAAAGACGAGGGGCGAGGCGAGCCAGTGTGCATGCACGAGATCAGAGCTTTAAAGAGAACTAAGGGGAAAAGCAAGGTGAGCAGATTCAGTCAGAGTAAACAGATTATTTTAGTAGACAGAAGTAAGGAGGAGAATTAGGTAGTATCAAAATGGTGAAATAAGAAGTATCCTACTAGAAATAAGGTAATGTTTTTTTTTAAAAAATATTTTCAACAGACAAATATACATTAAAGCTTTGGACAGTTTCCCCTGCTTTCCACTTGCTTAAGTCTTTATGCTAAGCTAAAGGCTAAAGACATCCTGACTCCAGCTCTCTAATTAACACAGAGACATTAAAATCTTCTCAGTCTGAGGAAGACAGCAAATACATCTCTCCAAACGTTGAATCTCCTTCAAGCTCTGTAGAGAGACGCTGCAGCAGGCTGTTCTGTGACCATCTGTCACAGGTATCAAGTCAGAGCAGGTGGTGATTGATGGCAGAATGAAAGAGAGCACAGTGACAGAGAGGAAAGATATGATGGACTTTAATACTTCACATTCTGACATTTTCTCACTGTCTCACTTAAATCCCTTTCTCTATATTCAATTCTGCCTCTTACAGATGATAACCACTTAAAAAGTGGCCATTACTGACCCAGCAAGCCGGTCATAAAAATGCCTCCACTGTGTGTCTGAAGCCCCAGAGGCATCTCGCAACATAATGCGCCTGTGTGGGTTTCCGAGTCCACCGACGAGCTGTTATTATCTCCCAGGAAGGAAATGTTCACATGTGGAAACTGAAAGCACTCAGAGAGCTTAAACCTCCCCCAGGCTGCACTCTCCCCTCGATGTGTTATTTGGATAGAAATCTGAATCTGCATTCAAATATATACACTGATGGATAAATTGATATTTTTGCGAGAAATCCCACTTTTCACAAGTCTTTTTAAAAAATAAAAAAAAATGTGGATTCTCACTCGGAATAAAAACTAGCTCCATAACTTTACTTGAAATTAGTAAATAAATATGTTTTTAATACAATCTGCTGACAATAGTTTTGTTTCTGTTTAAATGTACACGTTTGAATCATATTTGACATTTCTGTCCATCTTATGCAAATGAATTCAAGGGAACAAGTCAAGATTCCATCACATCACGCATCATTAACATTTCACTGCTGCTTCTCACCTAACATGTATTTTTAGTATTTTTTAATTAATTGATTTGTCTCCTCTGATTCATGATGATTCCTTGTGCAAAATTTATAAAAAAAATTGATACAGTAAAGCAATTAAAAAAAAATTTGGATGGATGAAAAAACTTTTACAACTTTGCCAACAATAGGCAACATTACACAAGATTTTAAAGGGGTCACTACCAAGAAGTAAGTATGGCAAATTAATATTCTCTTTGTCATATTGCCCAAACGAAGTCCTCTGGTGTTTCGAATCAGTCACTATGGCAACAGAAGGGGAGGACAGAAGGACCCTAACCACACACTTTGAACACTTTTTTATTTTTTTGGTCATTCTCATAAATTTGGGCTGCAACTAACAATTATTTTCATCATCAATTAATCTGCCAATTATTGATCCGTTATCATCATCTTTTTAAATGTTTAGATTTAAATATCATTAAATTTCG
>OMLP01007867.1:62342-84723 GCA_900302685.1 Spondyliosoma cantharus | reverse complement strand
TCTGTAGTCTGAGGAGTGAAGCTGCTCAATAGTCTGAGGAGTGAAGCTGCTCTGTAGTCTGAGGAGTGAAGCTGCTCAATAGTCTGAGGAGAGAAGCTGCTCTGTAGTCTAGGGAGTGAAGCTGCTCTGTAGTCTGAGGAGTGAAGCTGCTCCGTAGTCTGAGGAGTGAAGCTGCTCTGTAGTCTGAGGAGTGAAGTTGCTCTGTAGTCTGGGGAGAGAAGCTGCTCTGTAGTCTGAGGAGTGACGCTGCTCCGTAGTCTGGAGAGTGAAGCTGCTCCGTAGTCTGGGGAGTGAAGCTGCTCCGTAGTCTGGGGAGTGAAGCTGCTCCGTAGTCTGAGGAGTGAAGCTGCTCTGTAGTCTGGGGAGTGAAGCTGCTCTGTAGTCTGGGGAGTGAAGCTGCTCCGTAGTCTGAGGAGCGAAGCTGCTCCGTAGTCTCGGGAGTGAAGCTACTCCGTAGTCTGAGGAGTGAAGCTGCTCCGTAGTCTGGTGGTACAGCAGCAGATACTTCTCTATCTTTTACCAGATAGCATCAGGTTGAGCAGGCTTTCACTCGGCTTTGTGTCGTCTTTAAGTATCCTGTGGGCTCTGTGCAGACATCCCACTTGACTGATGTCACTGATGCTCTGTAGATGGGTACCAGTGATGTTCTGGGAGGTTTTAGTCAGCCTGCTATAGAGCCTTCATATCCTGAGCTGTGAATTTGTGATGTTTCCAGTCATATGTGTTAATTAGCCTGTATAAGTGTTAATAACAGTATCGTAAATACATTAAATACGTTAGATAAAGACATTCGTAAGCACTTATAAGAAACTTGTCAACAGCTAGGGTTGGGGTTAGTACAATTATTGAGGTAAGTCTATAAAATATATCCTGAAATCCTTTGTCCTTCCACTAGCCATGACCTCAATGCTAAAACATAAAAATAAATTAACATCTCTGTGACAATATCAGCAAAAACTAAACAATATGGGAATCTTTAAAGTAGACTTTATTACAAAGCTGTTGTTTTGGATTACGTTAGACTGTACGTCGATTATGCAACAAGTGAACCCGCTCAAGGTTTTACTTTACCTTTTTTCTGAGTCTTAAACTGCATCGACACGATCTCCATCAGCAAACTGAACTCAGCTCAGGTGTCATCATGTGACCAATTAGCTTGTCCCTCATACTTAACTCCCATGACATTATTAGGGAGAACAAGTGTCCTCGGCCTACTGTGAGACAAGACCACTCAGTAGCAGTTTTCTGCTGTGATATCAGAGAAATCCATTTGCAGCAAGAAGCCAGACCTTTTGTCAGTTATGTCCTGAAAAACAGCCACTTGGTCTTCTGAGATTTCCTCTCCAGCTGAGTCCTCTGGCCATGGAATCAAGTACTTTGATGCAATTTGTTGGGTTGTACATTGGATCAAAGATAATGAAATGATGATGCTGAATGCTGTAGTTGAGTCTCTCACTGAGATTTTTGGTCTTCTGCAAAACTTGGTAAACAATAAACATGCAAAAAATATTTTCTGGTAAGTGTTTGCTTCCGTTTGTGACTTTCAGTTTTATGAATTTACTTTATCATTCATCTTCTCCCAAGTCCTGTTTGATGATTAAACAGTCAGAAGTGTTTTTGTGTTTACATGCACGTTTTAATGACTTTAAATACCTTTACCCAGGCTTCAATCCCTTCTCTCAGCCAGACCTTTGTTCAAGTAGACAACAAAACAACGATTCGATTCAAAGCCTTAATTACAAAATCTTCAGAAAGAAGCCCAAAATATACCTCAACATGTGAAGATGGCAACAGGTGGCTGCAGAACAGCACAGCCCTTAAAAAAACAGAACAGAAGTGTATTCTGCTCGTGTGAGCGTTTCAAATTCCTCTCATATTTTGAAAGTCAGACAAGTAGTTGAATGTATTTATTAAAAAACACACAATGCTATAATATACATGGTATCTCAATTCCTCTCGTCTCTAGTCTTAAATAGGAGACAACTGTTCCACATAACAATATCAGCCCTCGAGTTGCTCTTTGTTAACATCTTTTCAAAATCAATAAGCAGTGATACCTCGTGCCAAAGACGAGTTAATGCAAAGCAAAAAAAAAAAAAAACAACATGTCTTCGAGGATTATTTGACCTGCATTTAAAAGGGCGCACAACACTGAAAATGTTCTCGTTCGAGGACTGAAAAAGAAGCAAAACCTTTTTTACTGGATTTGTTGTGGTTGCTATGGTAACTGTTGGTGTATCCGTGGATGTTAAGGACGTCTTTATGGTGGTGGTGGTCCTGCTGAGCTCTTCTCTTTGGCAGACACTTTTTGTATTTTTAGCTTAATCAAAAAAAATGTGATCACGTTCTGTGTTTGCTTTACATCCTTTATATGACAGCGACTAGAGATTCAATTAATTACTGATCCCACGGAGATGCAAATATCAGGGTCAACACAATGTAGTATTAGTGTCAGTCTCCTTCTTGCCATAAGGCCGCGATAGAAACGCATTTGTTCGCGTGACACAACAATCCAAGAGGGCGTCATCTGCATACCTGATGAGCGAGCTGCGTATTGAACAGATGTTCCTGAATCTGATCAGGACAAACTGCCTCCTGTTAGATGAGAAACTCCAGGAGGTTTTTCTTGATTTCTTTGCCACAATAATAAAAAGAAAAAAGCTGTTTTGGTATCGTAAACTTGTCAGTGAGGCGCCGTAGTCTGAAATTTATGCATTAGGTTTTTAACGCCTCCATGCCACACACTCTGCCCTATGGCTGCTCTGTTGGTTTACTTTTGTTGTTGTTTTTTCATTGATGAGGTGATCGATAAAGCTGTCAGGAAAAAAAACAAACCTTTCATTTACACCCACTGGGCAGCAGGTCAGGACGCATTCAATCGACCCCATCTCGTTTTCTTAGCGCACTGGTGGCGTATCTGATGGCTTAAACGCCCGTCCGTCCCCTTGAGGATGGTGTTGCTGTCTATCTGGTGATAGATGTGATATCCCGTTAAACGCTGCCCTCAGCTGTTCACCGAGCTCTCACTGTGACTGGGGTTAATGAGTCATCAGGCCAGCCCCTGCAATCACAACAGTAGATCATCGACTCTACATGCAGAGGGGATTGCGTTTTTCTTTTTATGCCTAACATTAGTTCCTCATCTCACTCATGAGGATGCGACCCCTCCATCAAAAACACAGGTGTTCTTTAAAGCCGACATGTGCGAAAACACGGTAAAGTCACTGGAGGGATTTAGAGTGTGAATCATTGCTGTCGTTTAAGACACCTAATCCGACCATCTGTTGCCACTGCCGCTGCTCTCATCATATGTTGCCATCTTGTGGACAATTTAAAATCTGTCAGTCCTCATTTAGCAGCGATGCACCAATTTAAAAAACAAAAGTGTTCACGGAAATTTCACATGCAGATTTGGAACCAGACGAGCGAGTTACAGCGTCAGTCTCTTGCAGCAGCTGTGAGAGATCCGACAAAAATCCACCTTATCCAACAGTTTCATTACAAAGCAATGCGTAT
This sequence comes from Spondyliosoma cantharus, assembly GCA_900302685.1. NCBI lineage: Eukaryota > Metazoa > Chordata > Actinopteri > Spariformes > Sparidae > Spondyliosoma > Spondyliosoma cantharus. The sequence continues at coordinate 81,207 of OMLP01007867.1, read as the reverse complement.
TATTGTAAAGCTTATGTGTAAAACCAGCTGTTGCCTGGGCTCGGTACTTAACTCAAGCCAGACTGATGTAAGACCATTATCATTATTCTGAGATCTGCTTAACTGGCTGAGAAAGCTGTGGTTAGATTTACATTATCATAAAGAGAGTAACATTTTATTTAATGCATTAAAAACACTCTTCTTCATGTATTTGTCAGCTACAGTTAGCAGCTGCGTGCATCTTGAGTTTGTTATCACTGAAGTGTATATAATTACATGCTAGAAATACTTTAGCATCAAGCCACACTGCAACATATGTATTCAGTCATATTGTGAAGTATCTGTTTTTTTTCATGTCATGGCAGTTTGCAGTGTGGCAGACAGGAAGTCCATCAGGAGCTGCAGTCACTCGATGTTTCCACTAGTGGGAAGCCTTGTGCCACCGATGAGACACCAGCAACACGTCTGCAGACTGATGATGTGAAGAGATGAAGCTTCCTCCGAAGGATTCAACAAGAGGTTTGATTACGGAGTAACACATCCAGCAGTTAGTGAATGCTGCTGTGTTTCATCCTGATAATCAAATGACATCCTTCTCTTGATCAATCTTTGTTTCCAGGGTGATGTTTGTGGTGATTTTCACTTCAGGTCCGTTGATCCTGTCATGTGACCAATAGATCACCGTAGTATTTAACAAACAGCATTACAATCATCTTTACACTTTTTTTTTTTTATTACCAAAATACTACATTCACTCCCAGTAGATACATAAACTTACAATAAACCTCTAAACAACCATAAACGCAAAATATGCACGTGATACGACAACTATTCAACCGATTTTTAACTTTGACCTGAGCACATCCATCCCTCAAAGGTGCAATTTGTACGATTTAGCCATTATTTCCCAAAACAAATAATAAGGGGGCAGCATATCAACAGGATAACCGCTAACTGCTGCTAACTGTAGCTGCTAACTTAGCTAGTTAGCTCAGTTAGCCGTGCAGCCAGCGGTTTAGACTGAGGGAGCTCAGGGACCAGGGCTGTGTTAGTGTTTAGCACGCTTAACTTTAGTAGATTTCTCTGTTACATAATACAAAACTACTATTTATGAACATTGTGTCGATAATTCAACTACAATTCTTACATATTGCAACTTTAATGCAAATAACAAACATGACACCTTCTTATACGCAGCGTAACAATGTTGACTGGAACAGGTTTCTCTTTCAGATTTGATTCTAACTTCCTAAAGAAAGCAGCGAACTCATTCAGAATACATTCACGCTGCTGCACTTTCTAAACTCAGTGTGCAGAAGTTATTAATCTCGTGTGGCTGAACATCAATTAAGAGCAAAGTTCTTTTTTTAATGAGAGCAAACGGAAGGAATTTAAGCGCTCACCCTGACAGCCAGGGGACGAACCTCTTGGACTTCCTCTGGTGGTTTTGGGTCCAGACACACTTCATGTTTGGTGTTTATGATTCTCCGAGCCAGGACTTCTCAGTCTGGCAGCCGTCAGCTCCTGTGGCAGCTATCTGCAGCTCATTTAACTACATGACTCAACTAAAAAAAAACAAAAAAACTGGTAACTCACTGCGAACATAACATTTATATCTCTCATTAACTGTGTGGTGTGTAACAACCCAAACTGCTTTAGGAAGAAACTGACATTAATAATAATATCTTGACACAGTTTGACCAGACTGCAGGGAATCCCCGACAACACAGTGAACTAAAATAGACCTCTGCTTAACTATTTGATGGCTATATCAAACTAACCCAGATTGCTGAAGACTCCCCCCGTCAATGCTTTGTGCTGTAACCCAGATTGAATTCTTCAGCCTCATGCACAGCTCTCTGCTGTACACACCAGCCTGATAATCACAGGGAAACAGCTTTTTTTCTCTTTTCACTTTAAGGACGTGGGCGGTGATTCAGAGGTCTGGATCCAGGCTATGTATGTACAGTCATGTAACAGCAGACCAGACTGAGAGAGGCTGGCAGATCCAGAGAGACATGTGTAACATAACGGTCTCTTCTTTCATCCATTTCAGTCAGTTTGTAGAGATTTGCATCTGATGAATCCACCCATCTCCCTTCCCCCGAGAAGCAGAGAGACTGCAGGGGCTAGAGGAGTTCATCTGAATATGTTGATCTATCCGCCTGAGTCATTGATCCTTTATCTTGACTGAGGTTTGTGCAAATTAGAAAATCTACAGCTCCGACCACGACTCTGAAATATCAACTGTGCTGCGTTCTGGCGAATCCACGTCGCTGTCCGTGGTGCTGAAGTATCGACCTGACTGACTGTTAATGCATCTTTTTCTCTCAGTCAGCTTCATCTTCAGTCTTATATTCTCCAAACTATAAACTACAGATACTCAGTTTTATACTATACAGTCTATAGAGTAGTGTCACCTTCATGGTCAAGGTGAGAAGTAGCAGCGTGTTGTCACTGCTGCCTGAAGTATTTCTATAATACTCTTATAACTCTTATACTCTAATCATATTTCATTGATCACTCAGTACCATCTGTGGAGTCGAGTTTGGGAACATTTGTATTAAAGTAAATTAGATTACTACCAGGGAAGGTGTGCAGGAGCTGACAAGACTTAAAGACATCGATTAAATGCTTCTTCCCAACCAGGTTACTTTCACCGCAGGGGGCACTCCTGCACTTGCTGGGGGGGTAACAGGAAAAATTAATTATTATAACCCCTCTTGCCTCAAGTGAATAGATATGGTGATTTAATTTGTTTTAAAAGACAACTTCATATTTGCATTAAAGAGGTAATTACGATTAGCAAATTGGGGTGAATGTGTCGACTGCGCGTTGAGCTAGTTAGCGAAGAAGCAGAAAAAAAGGAAATAGTTAGCTAAAAGTAATAGATTATGATTTGTTAACAACCAGCTAAATGTAATGAATAAACAGTTAAGATACTAAACCTTTGTTAAAGTAGCACTAGACTTCTCAGAGGAAAATAAGGTAACAAATTAATGCTAGCTGTTGATGACCATGTGTGCAGAAGTAAATGAAGTAGTTAGCTAACTAAAAGTACTGGATAGATCATTAAAGTAATGAATAAAACATTGAAGTAGTTGGCTTAATGAATTCAGATGTTTTATAAAGTTAGTAAAGCTGACGTTACATGTAGACTAATAAACAGATGTATCAACGAGGCTAACAAGCTGGATAAATGTGGCCTAATAAACAGCTAAAATGGATAAAAAGTTGAAATAGTTAGCTAAAGGTAGTAGGCTTGTTGATAAACGGTTAAAAAAGTTATCTGAAAGTCATGAATAAATGGTGGAAATAGTTTACCTAAGATCATTAATAAATGAAAAAGTGGGCTAATGGACAAACAATTAGCTTAAAGTCATAGAAATTATTGAGTTAGCTTGCATTAGGCTAATAGTATGGACAGTTAGTTAGTTAAACATAATGCATAAATAGTTAGTTAGCTAAACATAATGGATAAACAGTTAAAAACAATTAGTTTAAAGTAATATAATCAGCTAAGTTAGCTGTAGGCTAACGTAGGAACAGTTCAAGTTATTGGCTAAAAAGTAATGGGTAAACACATTTTTGAAACGGTTAGCTTAAAGTCATAGAAGTCTTTGAGTTAGCTAACAGTATGCTAATGTATGAACAGTTTGAGTTGTTGGCTATGACTTTAAACAGTTAGCTTAAAGTCACAGAAGTCTTTAAGTTAGCTAACAGTTTGCTAACGGACAAACAGATAGCTTAATGTCTTATAATCGGCTAAGTTAGCTAATAGTACGCTAACGTATGAACAGTTCGAGTTGTTGGCTAAAAGTAATGGGTAAACACATTTTTTAAACAGTTAGCTTAAAGTCGTAGAAATGTTTGAGTTAACAGCTAACAGGAGGCTAACGTATAAACAGTTATTTAGCTTAACATAATGGATAAACTACTGTTTAATCTGTACCGTAGCTCAGTGTAGCCTGAGCTTGACCAAACTTTTAACATTTCAGTTGAATGTAGAAAATGTGGTAACAACAGTCACTTTTGTATAACGTTAAATAACCGGTTCATTATCCATCTTAAAGCACAGGTGAGCTCATCTTATAGGACTGTGGCTGTTGTCAGACAGACTGCATTACATCATCACATCCCTCCTGTCCTGACATTTCCATTTAACAGCACAGAAAGTACGAGACACTGCTGAAGTATTCATGTGGGCAGTTGATCCTCACAGACTTTTGTACAGGTCATCATGGAGCATAAGTGATTTTTTATTTTTTATTTTTTAAATATTGGATGCTTTTTCACACAAGATGTGGCAGCAAGGCACCAAAATGAGACGGAACAAAGAGTGAAATTGAGCTATTTAATGGACGCCGGGCGGGAGAGCTCACAGAGACGTGAACTGAAAGGAATGACAGCTGATTGAGAGCAACACCCTCGAAGGAATCAGACTTACATTTCACGAGATGACGCGTGACTGAAGGCTTTTTGGTGAGCGAGGGACCGAGGGAGGAGAGGAAAAGAGACGCAGACAAAAGGAGAAAGAGAAAAAAAAAAAACATTTACAGCCTGCCCTGCCCCCTCATCATCACTCTCTGGGGAGGACGAGGGATTATGGAAATGTATAAAATGCAAAGAGAGGAGGGAGACTGACAGACAGGGAGGAGGAGAGAGGGAGGGAGGAGGGAGAGACGCTATTGGTCGAGCGTTATAACATCGAGCGTGATAGAAATATTCCTCTCGCAGTCTAAGCGATAGAGGATGAGACGGACAGGAGAGGCAGACTCAGGAAAAACACATTCAGGTTCTGTTTTTTGTTGAAAAGATTCTTGAAGAGGAGGACTGATTAACTTATGACTTCTGAGAGGCTGTGGAGATTTATTCCCTTTTAACCGGAGTGATTTTAAATTCAGAATAAGTGCGACTCAACATGTAGATGTCCTGCAGCCTTCTGCTTGAAATCTCCCTCCCCTGTTTCTTCCTTTTTGTTTTTTCCTCCTCCTCCTCCTCTTCTTCTTCTTATTCTTCTTCTTCTTCTCCCAGAATGAAATAATCTCAACCCTGCATGTCAAATCAAGATGTTTTCCCGGAGACGTCTGAGGGGAAAGACGCAGAGCAGAGACTTCTGACATGGTGCCGACCCAAATTGACAGAGACGAGGACAGAGCGGACTGTTCGGAACCAGAGTCTCCGGGCCAGACGCAGGTATTCTCTCCTCGATATTAAGATCCGCGCTCAACTCAAAAACTACCGTCAAGTGTTTGTGCTCAAAGTCCTCGCAGACGTGTAAATAGTTGCTTCATTTAAAAAAATCTCATTTGCTAAATTTTGTGTTGTTTTATTCTAAGAGAGCGGCATCCAGTAAATGTTTCGTGCAAAAATGCAAAGCAACACCTTGAATCTTTATAGCAGGCGATCAGATCGATGTGCAGATACATCAAGACTCCAAATCTGCTGAACTGTGTCTTGTTTAAATGTGGTGTTAGGAAATATGCGTCATCGATGGAGCAACAGATGAACTGAAAGCCATACGACACAAAACTACTCAACTATCACAAGCCATAAAAAAAATTTAAAAAAACCCATCGTGGACAATAATTGATCCTCGCAAAGCGGCGTGCTTCTTAGTATCGACGAGAATCCTGTGCTTCTTCTTCGTCAAGACACTTTGTGGTTTTGTTTGCGAGAAAAGATCAAAAAATAAAAATAAAAATGTGTAGGCTTTGTCTAAAGAGAAACCACACGGAGGAGGAGGAGGAGGAGACAGACATTTTGCCTGTCAGAGACTGAAGGAAGAGGAGCGACAACAGACAAATGTGGCTGTGAACAGAAACATATAAGTGCTTCCTAAAAAAAAAAAAAGCCAGAGAGAGAAGAAGAAGAGGAAGAAGAGGAGGGGGGGGGTCGTCCTGCTGCGAGCTGCACAACAGGGCACAAAGAGACGGGAAGCGAGTGGAGCCGCCGCTCACGCTGATTTATCGATTGTTGCTAAAACTGTGCTTCACCTGCCTGGACGACGCAGAGTCGGCTCGCGTCGGGGGGGCCGAGCGCACACGATAACCTCCTCTACCAGAAGGAGGGCATTAGCCACTAGAGAGGCAGAGAGCAGGGGCGAAAGTTCCCTTCCTCTCTCTCGACCCATCCCGTCGTCAGGCTGGCTGGGACGGCCATGGCGTTCACCTTTGCGGCCTTCTGCTACATGCTCACCTTGGTGCTGTGCGCTGCCCTCATCTTCTTCGTCATCTGGCAGGTGAGTATCGACGTAAACACTGCGCACGCACACACTCAGAAAACTCAACCAAAAAAAAAAATTGTCCACACTTCATCCCACACAGGCAGACGAATACATCCACCTACACACAGTTGTACAACACTGACAGCACACACACACACACACAGACACACACTCGTTCAGGTCCTCTAGAGGTAACGACATGCATAAATATGTCAGTCAAAGAAAAAAAACCCCCTCTGTGTAATTGTACTTCTGTGTGACTGACGTTTTGAATTGGCTCTTAAAAGCCACCGAGTGACACTTTTTGTTCCCTTCTCGTTCTTCTCGCCGGATAAAGAGAGAACTTCTGACCGCGTTCGACCTTTTAAACGCTCTTTTTAAACGACGCGCTCCCAGCCGAACCTGGAGATCCCAGAGAGCCGACAAAACAAACACTTCCTCTCAAACACCTTGTTTCCTGCAAACGGCGCCAAATGAGAACAGGGAGGCGGCAAAAAAACACAGACTTGTTTCAGAAACCCGTGCGCCCCGAGGCATTCTGGGTTTGGAATTTGCACAGAAATCACCGGGCGCCGTTTTCTGTGTGGCGAGTCAACAAGCAAACACACTTTGTGCCTCGATCCTTTAACATTCGATCTCCCCCCCCCCTCGGAAAGTGCAACACATAACGTATCATTACGAACATAAGACTTGAAATGACTAACGTAGCAATTGACTAAGTGGGTGAGACGACGTGTGAGTCAGTCGGTGTGTCTGAGAGAGAGAGAGAGAGAGAGAGAGAGAGAGAGACGGGGGGAGAGAATCGGCGTCTGGCTCGGCAACTCAACCATGTGATTGAAAACGCATATCAAACCGATTCCGCTCCCTCAGTCTGCCTCCCACCCACCCACGGGCACAGCACCCCCAATTCTACGCAGGCCTCTCGACCAATCAGGAGGTTTGTTCACTGCTATAGTAACCATGGCGCCCGCTGAGGGGGCTCACCACGTCTCCATGGAAACTGCATCTGTTTACAACGTGTGAAGGAGGACTCCGTCTTCTTCACGCTGTCAGTCAGACGCTCACTTATCTGAGAATAATGTCTGCAGTTTTTTTTTTTATTGCTTTTTCAACGAGCCGTCAAAGTGAAGCGGAGCTGTTTGAGAGGCTGAAGTGATGATGAGCACAGCAGGAGGCGTTTTCACACTGACAATTATTAGTGTGTTGTTTTTTTTTTGTTTTTTTTTATGAAGCTATTAATCAGGGAGCTGCTGAGAGAAACGATCAGCCGAGGAGACGGTGACGGCGTCTTCAGCTCAGTATCTTCTGAAGGTTGTACAGGAGACCGTGTGTTTCCGTACAGTGTAAACTCAACAGAGCATTTATTTAGTTGCACTAAACGACAAACTTAAAGACAAAGGTTATAATTAAGTGAGTAAAGAGTTGATTTTGCAGCAGCAGATATGAAAAACACACTCGGCTGATTGAGTGCACGATAAAAAAAAATACACAACATGATTTAGTAAAATTAATCAAAAGGGAGATTTCTGCTTTCCAAATTGTGGATATTATTAAAAAACGAGTTACCTTGACAGCTTTTTATGCCTGCAAGGTCCTTCAGATGTGATTTTATTAAGAGACTGCTACAAATTTTGGAACCAGAAATGGTGCGTACCTCTAACAAGGTCCCTTTAATTCAATCAAGCCTCCTGCAATATGAAATGAAGGATATTTAATTGTTTTATTGATTTAAATCTATTAGATCCAGCTTCTAAATGCGGTTCGGCAGCACTCACTCGTAGACACCAGCCGCCTAAATACGCCTGATTTATTTAATCAAGTGGCGTTCAAATCCAGGATTTTTCAGCTCCGGAGATAAAAAAGCTTCTTAATGACTCATGGTGTGAGCACAATCAGAGCTCATATACAGTGTCAGGAGAAAAGAGCAGGGCTGTCAGTAATTATACATGTTCTCATTCAACATTTAATCACCATGTGTGCTCGAGCTGCAGCTGTAACGAGACGCAGCCAGCGAGCAGCTCCGAGTTTCCACCGAGTACAAACAGGATTACACAACAACAACCTCTCATGTTTGTTTGATTTTTACTGTATTTACATCACAAGTTATGTGCGTTCGCTGGCGTTCTGAAGGTAACTAAACTCACACGTCTGTTGTCTTTTTTTCAGATCATCGCGTTTGATGAGCTTCGCACAGACTTCAAAAACCCGATTGATCAGAGCAACCCCACCAGAGCGGTAAGAAGCCCTGCTGTTTCCCGTCTTTTCAACGGTGATCAAACCTCAAATCTCTTCCGTTCAGCTCCGAGAAGATCCACCCGGTGATCTGCACAACAAACTGAGGGTTCCCATCCAGAAATGACTCGCGTGACCCCAAATTCAGCCACATTTAGTCCCTCCGTTAATTCATCGACATCAAATATTTGTACGTCTTTGAAAAACAGTTCCTGCTGAATCCACACAGCAGCATCCAGGAGCAGCGCTTTGCCTCGAACGCTTCATCTGTATGCAGATTGAAGCAATCAACCTTCCACAAAAGACGGCGGCTCGTTTCGGCTCAATCAATTAGAAGAGATTGATGCAAATGAGGCCGCCGAGCCGTCGCAGATACGAGGCTTCACCTCAGTGTGACAAACGTATTCACCTGAGGAAGATTCAAGTTCAACAAGTTCTCTAGATATTCTGTCAGAAAAGACCGAAGTAATGAATCATTTAAAGGTTTACATGCACTTTAAAGGTGCAATACGTAAGAGTTGGCCACCTCTTGAAGTCATACGTAAGTGCCGAGTGCTGCTAAGTGTAGCTAGTTAGCTCAGTTAGCTGTGCAGCTACTTTGAGCTTGTTTTGGTATCTATGAGCGTGGCTAACTGGTTAGCATGCTAGCATCAGTAGATATCTCTGCAACACACTCCACAGACATCTTTTAGATAACAATATAACTCTTGTTTCTTCCCGTATCTGTAAATAAGTTTATTTTTTGAAATTTCGAAATTTAAAATTAGAAGCGACAGACATTTCTTTTGTGCCTGAATCAACTAAACGAACAAACTCTTTGTTTTCACGACTGAATAAACAAACTTAGCTTAAATCTTTAAGGACAAAACAACTTCAGACTGTTTTACTTTGTGTACATGTGGCGGACCCTGCCACCTCTCTAGCTTCAAACTCTGAGAACTTGTTCACCTGAGGCAGATTTGAAATCTCTAAATATTCTGTCAAAAAAGACCCAAATTAATTAATGATTTAAAGGTGAACTCTGCAACTTAAGTAGCAGTTTACGTGCACTTTAAAGGTGCAATACGTAAGAGTTGACCACCTCTTGAATTCATACGTAAGTGCCGAGTGCTGCTAAGTGTAGCTAGTTAGCTCAGTTAGCTGTGCAGCTTGTTTTGGTAGCTATGAGCGTGGCTAGCTGGTTAGCATGCTGGATAGATAAAATTAGAAGATTTTTATTGACACATTTCTTTTGTGCCTGAATAAACTAAATGAACTAATTCTTTGTTTTCACGACTGAATAAACAAACGCAACTTAAATCTTAAAGGACAAAACAGCTTCAGACTGTTTTACTTTGTGTACATGTGGCGGACCCTGCCACCTCTCTAGCTTCAAAACTCTAAGAGCAGCTTGTTTATTCAGTTTGTTTTATGACCTCATTGATATTATCTTTGAAAATCCTTCTCCAAAACTACACAGTGTCCTCTGCAAACTAAAATTCGTACATGTTGCGCATAAAGTGTCATTGATGCATTAATTGGCCGTCGTTCAGTTTAACAGCAGCTGCGAGTGTCTTTTTCACAAGCGAGCTAATGTTCTAGCGATCATGTGACCTCTGCTTCAGAACTGCAGAGCGATGAGGAGTGGGAGAGGAAGCTGTGAAAGCCGACTGTGGGAGTGTGGAGGCTCGCCAGCTCACAGGAGGAGGAGGGAGGAGGGGGGGTGGACACAATAACGGCTACACCTGTAAAAATATAATGCAGTCCAGTCGCCCCGGAGTTAAATACTGTCGTGAGCGTTCGGTTCGTGTTGTTTTCCCTCTTCAGATGATGATGAGCGGATTTGTGACAGCAGGATTTGTATTAAAGCTTCTCCAGTGGATTCACATCGTACAGGTGTTTCTTTTTCAATCGATAACGAGCTTCCAAAAGGTGTCATCGTCTTCACCGGTGTCGGCTTGTCAGATACGTTCAGACAGAAACACGATCGGCCGGGATGTGATGCCGCCAAGTCTCTCCCACCCAAAAATAAAAAAAAAAAAAATCAATAAACTGCACAAACAAGAGGAGACCGAACAACACGGCGACGGCCTTTTGAAAAATAAACAGCAATTATTTCAGAGAGCGGCGTCGTGTGTGTGCTCACCTGCTGCCGGCGACAGAACAAGACACACGCAGTAAATATGTGTCAGCGGGAGAGAAATCAGAAGAGAGGACATAACGGAGGAGTCGGAACATGTGTCACAGTTACAGTCTGAAAGAGAGACGCGTCGCTTTTGATTGAAACGTTGTGATCTTACCTCCCACTTCATTGGAGATTTCTAACCGCTCTGTCTCGTCCATGTGCTCTAAATTTTGTGGAAAGCCTCCACCGCCATTTAATTCACATCTGCAGTTGTGACGATTAGATATTCGGCGTGAAACCGGTTGACCTCGCGCTAATTAGGGCACTTTAGAGCGGCTCCAGACGATAAAATCCAAGCAGGAGGAGAATTTACGAGTGCAATTACAAGACCGCGTGGCGTATTTAAGCTCGGCTGAAGCGTCCGGCGACTGTTTCTTTACGTTCAGGGCGCACAAGGCAAACAAAACAGAAAGAGAACGAACAAACGCAGAGAGGCCAGAGCACCTGAGTCTGGTGTTTGAGGCTGGATGTTGTAGATTCAGCTCACCGGGGGAGTTTGAAGTTTATGTGCACAGATTCATAAAAGGTGCAGCCTGACGTCACAAGGTCCTTTATACTGAAACTAAGACAGACGCCTCGATGTGCTTCGGTACACACAAAGGAAACAAACACCAGTATTTCTGTTTATCCACTTGATACATCGTAGCAAAACAAATTAAAAATCTCTCAGTTAATTATCTGGATTCTGGTTCCTTTCACGTATCAACTCTCGACTGATTAATAAAAGTGAGTCAACGAAAAAGCAGAAGCACCTCGTTTGTCTCGCTCGGTAATCAATAGGAACTTAAATAAAACATCACCGTCGAGGCCGCTGGCTGCTAACGAAGCGATACAGACAAAGATGGATGTCGTTCATTTCTAAAAAAGCACGCTGAAGACTCAGAAGTGCAAAACATGGCAGCCCTCAGTGCTTTAAATCTTTTTCTCTGCAACACACAGTTCATTTTAACATGTTCGGATGCAAGACTGAAATATATTTAACTGTAATGTGAAAGATAAATTAGTTAAACAGACAGTTAACAGATGAAATTATATATAAAATAAATGCACGTAGACAAATACGTATGTTTATGTATGTAAATAACACACGTTGGCATAAATCACATATAATCATGTAAACATGTAAATGTAAATATTTACATTTTACTTTAAGTATTTCATATTTGTTATAAACTTGTATCTTTACATAACTGAACTACATTTATATTGTTAACTTACAGCATTTAATACCAAATAAAAAATTCAACATGTAGACGTTTTACGATGATTTTTGATATATTATAAACATATATCTCCATATTTTAAGGGATGAATGTATTTAATAATCATACATTGACAATTTCTTGACACAATTAGTGAGAAGAAAACGTTGTCTGTGCTAACATTATGCTAACTTACAGCATAAAATACCAAATAAAAATTCCACATGTGGACGTTTTACTTTGGGTATTTCATATATATTATAAACATATGTTGCCACACAATCTCTTGACACGATTAGTGAAAAGAAACTGTTAATCAGACGTTGCGTTTGTGTCCACAGAGGGAACGGATCCTCAACATCGAGAGAATCTGCAACCTTCTTCGCCGGGTGAGTAATGCTGCGGCTGGATGAGTAAAACTGAGACGCTTCAGACAGAAACGACCGTCCGTCTTTCTCTTTCTCGGCATTGTGACGCACGCTGATTCACTTCACATGTAGCCCACCATCACAGCTCTGCAGCCACACAGGCACGGAGAAACACTGTCGACACGCTCGTCACGTATTTTAAGGATTTCATAAAGAAACGAACAGACTGTTCTCTCGAAATGTGATATTTACGGAGGCCATGAAAGGAAAGTGCTGTACTTTGAGCTGCTTGTACCTCAACTTGATTATTCGCATTTTTTGCTACGTCATACCTCCGTTCCACCTCGTCTGATTTTATCAGATTACAATCAGAGAGATGTGTCAGTTTCCATAGTGCGAAATATAGTTTCAATTAGTTTTAATTGCAGCAGAGGGAGATAACATGCAGAGAAGTCGCCCACAAACTGCAGAGCAGGAAGCAAGTAGAGAGGAAATGTCTCCTGATCAGTGTTTTAAATAGAGAGGTGATCAATCCAGACTAAAACTGCCATTTTGTTTCCGCGACATTATTCAGTTTGACATTTAGTTCCCTGCCCGGAGGGTTTTATGTCCCCCGACCAGTAAGAGGTGATGCATCTGCTCCGTCGACGATATTGTCATTGGACAGAATAGTTGTAAAGGTCGACAGGAGCAGTTAAATAAACAAAGATGTTTCTTTAAAGTGGCTATAATCAATATTTCATATGAATTCTGAACTATGAACATACAGAGAATTATGGAGGAGCATTAAAACCAGGAATGAGGAACCAAATATACATTTTTTGTGAATAAAGTCGACTCTTCTGGTCCCTCAAATCCAGTTATGGGGGCGATCTGAGCGTCCGGTCGCTGCCATTACTACGTCCTTTCATTCTCAGCTTGTACGAAGCGGCCACCTCTTCATGCTCGTGTGGCTTTTCCTTCTGAACGGACGAAGTTTTCGGCACAATCTCACTGTGTTTCTCTGAAAGAGAAATAATGCCTTTGTTGCTGAAGTGGATTCTGAAGTAGTTTCACCAGTTCATCTGAACGAGGCACTTTGTTGAGGCGGTCGTATGAGCTGTCTGATGTCGTCTCAAAAGGTCGACTTTAATCTTGAAATGTTGACTTTATTCTCGACATTTCGACTTTATTCTTGAAGTGCATAACGGAAATAAAAAGACTTCCTCCTGCCTTTTGTCCCTGACACTCTTCTGTAGACAAGAGCACCCTCAGCTAATGGACAGAGTTAGCAAGTAGCTCCTGGACAAAGTGGAGAATTTTATCAGCTAAGAAAAAAAAGAGATTTCTCTCACAGGAGTTTTGTAGAAAGTGATTTTTTTAATTATAAAGTAGGTAAAGATGCTGTGAAGATTCTGTGGAAGTTTCAAAAACTCAATCCACGCAGATACTCGGAGACTGAAGGTTGTAACGCCACAACTATGCAGTGACGGTCAGAGTCAGAGCTGATGTGGGAACACAGTGGGCGGGGCATGCTCGGGCCTGTGAGAGCTGACCAATCACAGCAGACTTGGCTTTCTGGGAGGGGTGCTCTATAGGCACAATGTGTAGAAATATGTAAAAATAGCAATTTTGGCATCATGACTTCTATGTGTTGTGATATCTACAGAAGCTAGCGTGCTAACCAGCTAGCCCTGCTCCCGCCCAGACCACTAGGTGCACGCCTAACCAAGCTAACTAGCTAACAGCAGCTACAGTTAGCGGTTGCTCTGGGGATATGCTGCCCCCTGAACTCTCACATATCGCACCTTTTAAAGAGACCGCCACTAAAACGGAGCGGTATGAATAGTGAATACAGGGTTTTTAACATTAAAGCATGTAAACAAAAACCTGAAAATGAGCTTTTAAAGGTGATAATGTGTCCGTGTTGTGTTCGCAGCTCGTTGATTCAGAGGTCTGCAGGCAAGTTAGCGATCAGAGCAACCATGACGCATCGGTCTCAGACCACATCAGCTTCTGCTAGCGTCTAAAATCCCGTCTGCGTGTGTTTGAAACTATATTTGTAGCGGCAGAGAGCCACGAGTAACATTCACACCTTCTCTGTGAAAGTAGTTATAGCACAACAATGCAGCTCACAAGTGTTTTCCAGGAGTTGTTGCGGTGCGAATAAAAAAATCTGTTCAGTTTCTAATAAGCCGACTGTCTGCGTCTCCTCTGTTTCAGCTGGTGGTGCCGGAGTACTCCATCCACGGGCTCTTCTGCCTGATGTTCATGTGTGCCGGAGAGTGGGTCACACTTGGCCTAAATATCCCGCTGCTCTTCTACCATCTGTGGAGGTACGGTCCCATAACAGATGTCTGGTGAAGCAGCTGCCGTTGCGCCAGTGTGAGCTCGAGCCAAAGATCTGCTTCTTTATTTTTCAGGTTCTTTCACCGGCCGGCTGACGGGTCGGAGGTCATGTACGATCCCGTCAGCGTGATGAACGCCGACATCCTCAATTACTGCCAGAAGGAGTCCTGGTGCAAACTGGGCTTCTATCTGCTCTCTTTCTTCTATTATCTCTACAGGTAAGTGTACATTCACAATCTTATCATCGTATTTGCTGCTTGGTTGGGTTTCAGCGATGCCATTTAAATGCGTTGTGATGTTGAAAGAGCCTGTAAAATATACAGAAAAGCAGTGGAATCAGTGTCTTCTCCCTGTTCTCCCCATCTGTTTTGCCACGGCCTATTTCCTGCTGAAGTATGGTCTACGCCTTGGTGAGCTTCTAACAGCAGACGGGAGACCTGGAGGAAGAAAAAGGAAGAAAACTATAAGAAAGACTAAATGGAATAAACAGAGACATCAACATCTTCCTCTCTCCACGTTATCCTTCCCATCACCGGCTTGGGTTTTTTTTCAAACAATCTAACTTTGGGACAAAAACCAGAAGACCAATCTGAGTGATAATGTGAATGTAAAAGTCGCCTCCGCTCCATTATATCGCTGCTGACGGACGGCCGGACGCATTCTTTTGGAAGGATTGAAATGAAAGTGGGAAAAAGGAAGGAGGAGGAAGGACGCAGCAGGTGTTTGTGTTGCCTTTGACCCCCCCATTGTACGAAATAACAATATATTCCTGAAGGGCTGGAGCTTCCCCCATGCTGCTCTTAAACGATCCAGTCGCTCAACTCACTGTGAATCTCCGAAACACTAAAGGGGCTGGAAAACTAAAAAAAAAACAAAAAAACAATACGTCTGTAATTCTCTGAAAACTCTGAAAAAAAGCAGGATTGTTTCTGATATCATTCCATGTATTTAAAGACGATCGTCACCTCTGATAGCAAACCAACTGCTTTGATTGTGTTACAGGCTGAAATGTGAAAATGTAGAGGAGAACTTTTCCCGTACTGTAAGAAAAGCGGAGGGCCGGGCAGGGAAATAACAAAATAGGGCGTTGGACTCGACGCCAGCCTCTGCAGAAACGTCACACCGTAACAAATGCGACAAAGGAAATCATCATATAAATTTGACTTTCGAGGGTCAGTGCTTGTAGTGTGCATTCAGAATAAGTATGTCCGTAGCTGTAAGGACGTATCTTTGTGCTACATGCTAGGTTCATGCTTTCCAAAGAGCTTCACGCTCAAACATACATATAAAGCCAAAAGTTTATATCTGGAGAAACATTGTGCCAAAATCAAGAAGCAGAAAAGAAAAGAAGCGCTCGCTTCACCTCCAAGTTTTGTACGGCCTTTTCTTTCTTTTTGTTTTTCATTTCGGCACAATGTTTTGCTCCTTGAGAAAATAGTTAGTTCTGTTGTATTCTTAGTGTGCAGGGAGCGCCTTATTTCCCGTGAAGTTTACTCTTACTCATCTGCATCTATACTATAGTCGTTTTAGCACAGCAACTTTTTTCTCTGATCCGAGGTAGAGTATAGAAGATATCATGTACAAAAAGCAATTAAAAAACAGCAAACTAGCGATGTAATATGATTCATGAGTCATGACGCTGCGGTGTTATTCAGTGTATGTAATAACGGCGAGTGGGACGCGAGCGGCAGACGAAGACGATTAATGATTGATGACGATGTTTAAGTTATTCCCCCGGGTGTGAAGTCGTCTCAGTACAATCATACGGTTTCACAGGAGGAACAGATTCACGTCGCCGATGACGGCCGAGATGTGTAAACAGCAAAGCCTTTTTTTTCCTGAGACGGTGCTGCCTTTGCTGTCGTATGTTCATTAGTTTGATCTATTTGTAGATAAGTGATGGTTCAAATGTGTGATTTTAACATCGGTAGACGGAGCTACGTACGTCGGCTCCGAAGTGTAGTAAATGGTTGGTGATGACACGTTTGGTGAATCAACTTGTGGGACTCACTGAGGAAAGAAATGTCTGGAATACTGCAGCCTATTGAAGTAGTTTCTAATATGTCAACAACGACAAATACGCTGACGATCAGGATTGATTTTAATTTTAAAGGTGCAATAAGTAAGAATTGGCCACCTGGCTCAAAACAAACGGGGCAGAACATCACTAATCACTAACTGCAGCTGACGTTAGCTCTGTTAGCTCGGTTAGCTGTGTGTCTAGTGGTCCGGATGGGAGCTCAGAGCACCACAGGGGTGGTTACGTGCTAGCTGTTAGCATGCTAGCTTCATTATGTACATCATAACATCGAAACTGTTATTTCTTACATTCATTTCAATACTTTTAGATCATTTTTTCAATGTTTGATAAAATATGAGTAAGATAAATGAAATTCTTACATATTGCACCTTTAAAACAGATAAAATACCACCTGGATATTTAAATAAAGATCACACAATATAGATACACACATACATGTGAATTAAATAGCAGTTGCGTAGGATAAGGCCTAATTCTGTGATTAAGTTATTGTCAACTGACTCCATAAAGAGACTATAACCAACAACTGCCTGTATAAGTATTAAAAACTAATCACAAATATATTGATGGAGTTTAAAAAAGGCTTAATGATTTCCTCAAACAGCTGGACGCTGTAGTTTTTTAGCAAATTCCACACAAACGGGAGAAAATGGTGTTTTTCTTGGGGACTATTTTCAGCAGCGGATGAATACACGTTTGCTACACTTGTGAGTCTTTACATTAGTTGCACAGGCTGAGTTGGTTCTGGTCTTTCTCACAGGTTTGTTGACAGTAAGAAAAAATTACAGAATATAAATCTGTCTCATCCTTTGAATAACAGTTTAATTCCCACTCTGAAACTGTTTGAAATGATTCATACGTCGCTTTCAAAAAGTGTGCGCGCAGTAACTGATTTATGAAAACGCTTGTGGTTCCACCCGACCCGAGCATGTTACATTAAAACCTGGATCGTTTATATTAAAGCTGCTCAGCGGCACATGAAGCCAAACAAGATAGATTAAAAAATAATATATCCACCGTTTTAAAGCAGCTTCTTTCACAAAGTAACCTGATGGATAAAGTATTTTTGAGCCCCAAAGCGTCACGTGACGATGGAACTACACATTTATGAAAGTTAGCTTCATAGTTCCCCGGCGCTTCTTCCACCAGGTGAGCAACGGCATGTCACAGAAACGGCTCTGCAGCGTCAAAAATACGCGCCAAGTCTATTTTTGAACGAGCGAACGCGTCAATTTGCACAGAACCAGGCAGGAAGTCTGACAACCTACTGAAGAGTATTAGTGCCACGGATGAGGGAAAAAATGAGAGGAAGATGGTTTTTTTTTCATTATGCACTTCAAGAAAAAAGTCGAAATGTCGAGATTATGTTGAATTACTTCATTACTGCAATCTCAGCTTGCACGCATGACATCTCATCATGCTCGTGTGATTTTTCCCTCTGAACAAAGTTTTCGGCACAATCTCTGCAAACTGCAGAAAAAAACTGCTGAAACGGAAATAATTTACAGTTTCACCAGCTCATCTGCACGAGACGTTTTGCTCAGGCAGTCATATGTTTGATGTCGTCTCAGAAGGTCGACCTTAAATTTTGAAATGTCGACTTTATTCTTGAAGTGCAAAAAATAAACGTCATCCTCTCATCATTTGTTCCTCATCCGGACAACCAGACAAAGAGCGTCAATGTTCAAAATAAAAACAACATTAGAAATATTGACACAGCTGAAACGAATGACACACAACACATTTAACTACGTTTAGTCCAAGACATCAAGCAAGGTCAAAAGGTTATTCTGTTAATATGTCAAATTGCAGCTTCAGTGCAGAAACACTTTGTCCTCACTGCTGCACTTTGCGTCGATCACGATCCTTTTCACGTCACTTTGATTCTAACGCGAGGTTCAGAGATCCAAACCCGCCTCTAACTTTTGACCGAGGCCACTTTTAATAATCTGTCAGTGTTCCCGAAGAGGCGCAAAGTAAGAGACGGGACATGTTGTGCCAAAATCATGTTCCCAGTACAATAATCGCAGGACACTGAGACCACAGAGCGCTGCCAACAAACGTGAGTGTGTCGAGTCGGGACAATCACTATTAAAGCACAGAAAACACGATGGGACGAGGTGGAAAACGCAGCTCGGTTGAATGTCATTATGTAGTCGCTCTAAACGAAGCATTTTAGAAAAAACTGTATTTAAGTATATCTATTTGTATCTGTCTTTTATACATTTATCATCAATGTACGCTACAGTAAAATCTTGGTGGATTTCTTTATATTTATTAGGTCACACACTCTGATGTACAGTTAATAAAAACAGCGATTCTCAT
>OMLP01007867.1:42666-61584 GCA_900302685.1 Spondyliosoma cantharus | reverse complement strand
ACACACACACACAACACACACACACACACACACACACACACACACACACAGATCAGATTTTTTTGAGTCGAGGCTTCACAAATGCCCGAGGCGACCGACACATCTACATTAACATCCAACAGTTTCTCATGTAGTCGTGGCAACCCCTCGACCCCGGTGTTTCTAGGTGAGCGACACCTGCTTATCTCACACACACACACACACACTCACACACACGACACACATATCTGCTTCTGGTTCTGTCTCATCCCGGGCTCTTCCTTTTTCTTTTTTTTTTTTTCCCAGCACCCTCCACCACCATAATTGTCTCGGCTCCTCTCCCCCCTTCACTCTCTTCACTCTCTCTCTCTCTCTCTCTGTCTCTAAGGGGTTGCCATGGAAACTGGCTACAAACTGATGGGGCCCCAAACGTCACGATTGGCATACAGCACACACACACACACACACACACACACATTTTTTCTTTTTGCTCATTCATTATTATGCAAGGCAGTCTGGGGATGCTGCATATTATTATTATTATTATCATTATTATTCTTATGTCTGTGAAGACGCGGATACGTGGAAACCATAAGGACGTACGGTGTGTTGGGATCATGCACATAAACATGGAGCTGAAAATACTGACGGCGACGGCACAGGAAGGCTAAAGAGAGCTTAACTCAGGCGTTAATTATTTCATTAGAACATTTAATTATAAAGGAGGAATAGTGGTTGTGTTGGCCTGTAGCAGATTTCTTTAATCATCCTGTAAACAGACATGAGAAAAGAAAATAACTGGCCTCACTCACTTCTTAACTCCACTCATTAAATCCATTTTTTTAAACATATATATAACAGCTTCATCTCTGTTTTCTTATTGCAAAATAAGGAGTCGTGTTTTGCTTTCTCTCCTCCTGAAGCCGGAGCAGATGTGTTGTCTTCACCGGTTTTAGTCCAGGAATGTGTCAGAACCTGTTCACACTTGTGTTTTTATTTGGAGTCGTGGATCGTCTGTCCAGACAGAGACTTGAGCGTGACTCACTCTGTCAGCTGCCGTCTAACTCTTGTAAAAATATCCGCCGCGTTCGTTCCGTAACTAAAGTACCGAGATCACTTTCAATTAGACGCCTCTACTGAAAACAAATCGTGACATTTTGTTTGTCGATTATGTGCGAAGTGCTCTGGAAAAACAAAATTAGGAGTGACCTTCAAAAATGTGCCTCTGCTAAAAAAT
Source organism: Spondyliosoma cantharus (assembly GCA_900302685.1). Classification (NCBI taxonomy): domain Eukaryota; kingdom Metazoa; phylum Chordata; class Actinopteri; order Spariformes; family Sparidae; genus Spondyliosoma; species Spondyliosoma cantharus. The sequence goes on along the minus strand of OMLP01007867.1, from coordinate 60,368 downwards.
TAAAATGAAAATGAGAGTTGTTATTAATAAACCATGAACGTGTCTGGAGCCGTGCTGCTGTTTGTGGTCGAGGTTATTGATATGTGGTCAATTTCCTGAGACACTTTTCAGGTTACTGTATCACATTTTAATGCTCTTTTGAATGAACAGCTCAGCTCACCAATAACTTTAAGATTAAAGTTTCATATCAGATCAGAGTTTTATGTTTTATGAATGAGGCCCTGAGGCTTTTATATCTGAAGTTTCTGCACTGCTCCTGATTGTAATGATCATGACGGTGTCTAATTTTACCCCTGATGACAGACCACTGAAATATTGATTATAACAGAGGTTAAATAGTTGAAAGATCTTTATAACTTTCAATGAGGAGGAAAGGTAGCAGCAGCTTCTCTTACTGTCTGAATGTGACGTCAGTATCAACCTGAGACACGTTTAACTGTTTCGGATCATTTCAGTTGCTTTCGTTCAAATTTCTCAGATATGTAGTTAATTAGAAAATAGCAAAATAACCAAGTAAAAGTACAGTATACCCAAGATATTAAGTAAAAGTACAGTATTGTGTAAAAGAAAAAAGTATATGAGCAGCAAAAACATTCTTAGATTGATAATACTAAAGCATTTAGAGTTCATTAAACTTTAGTTAATAGTTATTTTACTGTTAATTTATGTACAACAACTTTCTTGCCTACTATAAATAAGCAGCAGGAGGTTATTGAGGTAAAACTCTTAGTCAATAGTTGTAGAATAAGGCTTTAAAAAGTGCTTTGAAATGACTAATAAATAGCCAATATGCTAAGAATATGCTAAGCTAATAAGCAATTAGTTATTGGTTCTTGTTCCTTTATCAATACATTTATATTGTGCGGTCTCGTCGTATGTTTTTCCCTCTAAATTGTAACAAATTAGAAGTAAAGTCATTAAAGTTGTAGTTTGTAACTATTGTTTGTTATCCATCCATCCATTTTGTTAAAATTGTCATTATGATCTGACAGTAGAAGATGCAGGTCAGCTGTCTGTGGCTCCACCCCCACACTGCTCCTAGATCGACACAACCAATCAGAGCCAAGGGGCGGGTCTGAGAAGCCCCCCCCCTCCCTCACGCAGTGCTTCTCACAGTGCCACTCCCCCGCGCAAGCGCAGTGCCTGCTCTTACCTGGTCAGATATGTTCAAGCTCAAACTGTAAACAATGGCGGAGAGGCAACGGCAGAGAAATGCCCCACCAGTGCCCACGTCACAGAGAAGAAATAAGAAGACTGACAAAGAAAAGCAGTGTTAAAAGAAAGAATTGGACCAAGCCAGAGAGAAAACAAGGATAAATATCAGAGCGTTGTTTCAGAGGTGGAGGAGCTGCGGGAGCTAACGACTCAAGAGCGACGCAGAGTTAGCGGCTTTTCTGCTGGACAGGTAAGAACCCCTGCTTGATGTATGTTTAATTCTGTGTTTTAACCACAAGGCTAAGATGGCGGCAGTTACAGTAATACTCAAAACGTATCACTGTGCAATGTTGCAGTCGAGCTACGTAGCTTGTTGCTAAATCTAGCTTGTTAGCTTGTATGCTAACTCCGGGGTTTAGCTTTGTCTTTATGGCTACTGGTTAGCAAAAGTGTCTTTCAAGTGACCTGGGCAGTTATAATAACGTTAGTTTGTGTTCAGGACGCTCTGAAGTGGTTGAGTTGGTTTAGAGAAATAACGTCAGTCATGCTTCAGAAAGGCAGCGTGGCAAAAATGTTGCATTGCGATGTGAGGAATATTGTTTGTTAGCATTATAAGTAAATAAAGCACAGTACTGAATATTACATGTATTTCAGTATAAAAAATGAAATATTAGTGACTTGTCTTTGCTGTCAAATAAAATGTGGGATAAAATTTGAAGTTAAGTTTAGTAAAAAAAAAACATTCAAATGACTGACCTTATATTAGAATAACAGTATTACACTTCATGCTGCCCTTTTCTGAACAAAGTGAGGGAGTTGTACAAGAGTAAATGATACGTTCGTACAGTACAAATACATAGAAGCTTTTATTAATACAGCATAAATGCAGCCACTATGTACACAGCCATGCCATTATACAAGCACTTCCCTAATTTGCATATGAAAAACAACACAAAGTAGTTTGAGTGCTGTGTAGGCGAGACCCGAGGCCAGCTGTACTGTAAATGGGCTCCAAAGGTGAAAAATAAAGGTGTGCATCGGCAGAGTGCTGTCGTCTGCACACCTCACTGAACATGAGAGGAACGGTATTTGTGGCTGGGTGATTTATAATTGAAAAGGACAACGTCGATGCTCAGGTTTTTTTTTTCTAAACAGACTACATTTGCTGCTAACAGAGAAGGAGAATAGATCTTTTTCAAAAAGTGGCACTCAAAAAAAACACAATTTGGTAAGATAACAGCCACCTGTGACCTCCACAGTGACTCAACCTCCTCTGAATGATGCTCTAAGAAGGAACACTGCTTTCATGCTGATTGAGGCCATTTTTCAGGAGCCTCCGACTGTGTTCACTTAATACAACCCGTTTGTTCCCTCAGAGTAATTTGGAGCAGAGTGCATCAAAGCTGAAGCCTGACAGACTTTAAAGAAGCCCACAGGATTCGTGAACGAGACAAATACTTCTCAACGCGATGATAACAGGCTGGAATAGGTTATTATAAAACTGACACAGCTATTAGCTTCCATCTTCGCAGGCTTGAGAAGATGGCAGCTAATAGCTATTAACTGTCTCCGTCATACGAAAGTGTAGATTCAGAGGAATAATACATTTTTCTATAGCTCACATTTAATGGAATGTTATTTTGTTTTCTCCCACGCTGCCCGAAAAAGATTCAAACAACCGTTTGTCCAATAAATGCAGTCGAGCTTCATGACCGAGTGTCTGTTTTGTTTTTGTTTATTTCAAATGTATTTAACAGATAACGACACATTTAAAAAAAACAGGAGACACTGTAAAAACACAAACATGGTAAAAATGCTGTGAGTCAGTCATTTAATGAAAAAAAAAAGGCACTGGTGTGTAATAGAGCTGCAAATTGAAGATTACTTTCATTATTGATCAATCTGACAATTATCTTCATGATTAATCGTATAGCCTATAAAAAGTTGTGAAAAAAATTGTGACAATGCTAAAAGTCACAATTTCCCAGAGCCAAATGTGACCGAAAGACTGGAAGACTCATCATCTACTGTCATAAATGACAAATAAAAGCAGATAATTCTTAGATTTAACCAGCAAATGTTTGACTTTAAATGACTGAAACAATCAATTTACTGTCAAAAAAGTTGGCAACTAATTTCCTTTCGATCAGCGAATCAATTAAACCACTAATCGAAGTACTAATCAAGTATTTTCCCAGTAAAATAATTTGTTTTTTGATGAAAACTTATCTTATTTTTTCATAAGAAAAGACTGTTTTTACTGCAGATTAAACCACTTGTACTGGAATGTTTCAGCTTTAGAAACAAGGAAACAGAAGACACATGTAATGCAGACCGACTCCACCGGTATCAGATTCCTCACAACTTCTACAACGGTGAAGACTAATTTAATCGTGAGCTTCCTGCAAATCAGCACCAGATATTACTTGAAAAAGGATTTACATTTTGAAGTTATTGCTGCGTATGTGTGGGCTGTGTGGAGAGTCAGGAGGATATTGTTTGACAGTTTTGGTCCCGTATATAAAACCGTCTGTTTTACCCCTTCAGTATACGTAAGGGAAGATCCTGTAGGGGACACGTCGGCAGTAGGTGTCCCACGCTAGTCCGTATTTGGCCCGACACTGTCTCTCGTCGCGGTCCTCTCGGTGAATCAGCAAGATGGTGAAATATATGACGTAGAAGTAAGGCAGAAGATGTGAGAATCCTAAAGAGAAGAGACGCAGACATGTAAACTGTAGTAATCATTATAAGTATAAACGATAAATATAACACTTTCTTTTCCTATTGGTATAAATATTCACAAGCTATAATCAAGAATCCATCCTCCTCTGCCAACAGCTGAATATTTCCTTCTCATATATATTAAACAAAAGCTCCTGCAGTGAATACCAGTCAGATTGAGCCTCTAATGTTTCCGCTGTTGATTCATCTCAGTGGTAATTTTTTGCGACCGCACTCTGTAGTGGTTCTGAACAAACAGCTTTTTGTCTCTCAGTCACTGTGACTTCAGTAAAAGGTCTGGATGTGCCCACTGTTCCTCTGTCTCATCCGTCTCCAGCACGCCATCATGACTTTTCCCTGAATGCATAATTTAGCGGTTTGTGACTTTTTGCAGCAGCAATTATAGCAGAAAACTACAGTACATCTCAATTACAAAGGCAAGCGACACAAGCTGAGTCACGAAAAAGCCTGAATAGCAATGAGCAGAATGTGTCATCTGTAACAAAAGTCTGACAGTCTCCATTTTAGGAAGTGAGTTTTGCAGAGGAACATAAGGCAGCTTACAGAGGAACAAAGACGACAGGCTGTTGCTGCCTTCATTGCTTCGGCATCAGTCACAAACACTGTATAATTATCCAAAACGGACAGGAATGAAAACCACAAAGAATCACAATACATAAAATATAACACTTCTGGAAGCAACAAAAATGTTTTGTTAGCACAGAGTTTTGGAAACTGCCCCTTATTGCAAGTTTGGATTTAATGATAATTTAGCTCTGCAGATGATTATGAAACGACTCTGCAGTTCCTCTCAGCTCTCCAGAGCTTTCTAGCTTTCTTTATGTTTTGATTTCGTCTCACTGCTCTGGTGATGCAGTTTATTTGCATCAGGCAGCTGTTTGTCATCGAAAAAGCTCTAAAAAAAACCCACTTCACTACCTTCTGAGCACCAAACAGCAGGCGGACAGTTAGTGTTAGTGTTGGAGGTGGAGACCAAAAACAGAGCTACGAGGAAAGTGAAAATTTTACTTAAATTCATCAGGTGGCCACAAACACGATTCCAAATGAAGATGAAAGATTCGAATACAAGTTTAAGACTATTTGATGGATTATTGTTATTAAATGATTGAACCTGTGAGCTTGTGTAGATGACACGTAACATCTGAGAACTTGAGCTCCTTTTGTTTAAGTTTAGTTTTGGTACTGATCCAAAAACTCAGGCGCTGTATCAGAAAAAGCTGTGTTAGTTAAAAGATACCTTAACGTATTAAAAGACCTTTGACAGAAAATGTATTTCACAATGCTACAAACTCAATAACCTTTTAACTTCTTCATGTCAACTATATCACCTTTAATACAAAGTTAACATTGGTTGAGATGTCTTTATTCTGACAACTTAACAGGCCTAATAATCAAGCTTGGAGAAATGATTTAGCTTTTTGTGTTAACATAACCTTAAACTGTCAGATGTGGTTGGATTCTACATTGGCTGTGATGAGTACAAAGGGGATTTGGGGATTTTTGCTTGATGTTAAAGTAAGCTAAGTAAACCACACTTACTTAAAAACATGCATATAGACTTCTTCATGCTCATGATGGGATTCAGGTCATAGTGAGGTTTTATGCACACCCCTATGATTAAAGTGTTACTACCTTTTAACCTTGAACCTGCCATTAATCAACACATCTGACGGAGTGACTGAAATATTGCTGGTATTTACTGCAGGGCTCAGGCTGAGATTGTACTGTAAGATGTTTCTATTATTTTGTCTACCCATTAGTCACAGTAGGATTCTCACAGAGGTGAAAGTAATTTTTTAAAATTGTGTTATACTTCAGTTGGACTGTAGGTACATGTCAATATGACATATAATATGTACAGCGTTGCTTTTGATTTGTGACTTGTATCATTAAAATCACCATTAATTCTAACGATAAATATGCCTGAGTGTGATTAATACTCAGCCTGAGATGTTTTCATAACTATGACTTCATCCAGATTTTAAGTGAAGACTATCTGTGACCTGCATGCACAACAAGCCTTCCCGTGGCTCTCAAGCCGTCTTACCACATGGCAGGGACCACGCCAGGGCCATGAGGAGGTCACCGAGGTAATTGGGATGACGAACGAGACCCCACCAGCCAGACACCAGCAGCCTCTTCCCCGTTGCTGTGGCAATGGTCTCAAGTCCTGCAAGTAGCCGTTGATAAAAAATTTGCATGTCACTTCAGATCAAATCCCTCAAGTCTCCCACTTCAGTCTGACAGAAAGAGGAAATGCATTTTCCTCCTCCTCCTCATATCATCATATCAGCACGAGTTGAAATACATCTCTAGAAATCAGGTGTGAAAGAGTGTAAGACAGAATATGTGTCTTGATTTAGAGAATACATTTAAAACACTTAGAAGAAAAGTTAAAACATGACTGACTTGCAACACTGGGATGTGAAGGGTCTCGTCTGAACTGGTTCTTCTGTGAGTTGGATTTTCTGAAAATATAATATCCAACACCTGATGGCAAAGGGAAAAATATTAACATCGCCATCCTTAACCATAAGACGCAACGTATTACAGCCTAATGGGAAAGAGCTGGCTCATAATTACCATTGAGTGCAATTATAGCTGCTGCTCCGAGGGAACTTAGTGCCTGTGGGTGCACAACCAGGAAGGCAGCCTGCAGGCTGTATGTGAAGGGGACCCAGGCCAGATCCCCAAAGACCAGCATGAAGCCAAAACCATCATGCACAATGTCCATAGTTGTCAGTACAGCCTCCTGTTGTAACACAGCAGTGCACGAGATTAAGTCACAACACAAAACAAATAATAAGAGTTTGCACAAGGCGCCAATTGCTAAATTCTATGGGACTGACATTTGAATCTAAAGTAATCTTTAACTGTGACTTTGTCGCCCACTCACCTCATTCCACAGAGCATCTGCCACGTACAGCAGCTGGAAACAGTTGACCAGAATCATGGCGAGTGAGGGGGAACCACGAAGCTCCACCTCCTTCATCAGCATGCCGAGGTTTATGACCACCTGAGACGATAACAGGTGGAGTAAAGTGACTCACATCAACATGTTAGGCAACATGTTTTACCTGCACTTCCAAGCTATTGGTAGATAAATTCAGTATATGATTTATTGGACACAAACACCAACAAACTCTATATTTACGTCTATATGCATTGTATTTACGTAACCATGTTTCTTTATGTAAACATTACCTCCTAATGTATTTATTACTTGAGGGTCAGTTTAGAAGTCAAGGTCAGTAAAGTTGGATTGTTCAGTGAGTAAATGAAAGACACATCCAGTTTACCTCACTGTATTAACCCTTAAAATGTTCATTATCTGGGACATTAGCAGCAACTGTAAGATGTTGACAGTAAAGTGAAATAGTTTGAACATTCAACAGGAAGCAAAAAGCTCCCACACACTGTCTGTAGCCAGTTGGTGGGAGCTTTTTCTGTCCTCTCCCACGCACCTCTCTTTAAAGCATTCAGATGTGCAAAAGGTTTGACTGTAAATGAAAAGAAAAAAACATACATACACCTGCAAGAAATTAATAAATAACTCATTACATCAACATTTTCCTCTATGTCTCTATCCTGTTTCTGTCTCTGTGACGATTTTAACAACCTTGTGTAATTTGGGGGCCTCATTTGTAGTTATTACTGGAAAATCTATATTTTTGCCTCAGACACAGATAATGAAAACACCCCTGTCCTCCAACAAATGTCTCACTGGGTCATGTCAGGAGGGAGAAAAGTTTCTGACTGTGTATCAAAGTAAGACAGCATATTATTAAGACAGAGCAGGGGAGAGCAACATCGCCACCTGTTGGTCGTGTTTGGTTCTCCGGCAGAGATCAACGTCAGTGTTGATTAATGTTTACAAGTACATTGAATTATTCAGTGTTACAAACTGAACAGTTCTAAGTTTTATTACACATTAATTATGTTACATCTTTATTCCTTTAGCTTTCAAATTAAACTCTTTTCTTTTACTGCATTATTTCTCCTCTGTATGAGAAAATGACAGATTTTAACCTTTAAAAAGTGTGCGGCTCTGTGGGTGAATTGGTGGGTTTACGCCTGCAGGTTCACTCACCCAGCCAATCAGACCCGGTCTGAGCTCACAGAAATATTTAAGGTCAAAGTTTCCGATCCGTGGGTTTAGCTCCCGCCCGATGAAGAAGTCATAGAGCGGATTTCCTGGACAGGACAGAGAGATTAATGCATTAAAAAGAAACTCCACAGGAAGATCGTAGCTATTAACCTAGTCTATCAACACTGATCTGAATCTGGAAAATAACTACCAACTAAAGTTATCAAATAAATGTAGAGGAGAGGAAGTATAGAGTGGAAGAAAATGGATATCCTCAAGTCAAGTACCTACATTTTTTTTTTTACTTAAGTACAGTATTTGGGTGAACTGTACTTAGTTACATTCAATTTTGACAGATTGTCATTCATTTTTACTGCAAATGACTGTAACTCAGTGCTTTCAGTGGCTACAGGTATTCAGTTTACTGTAACTAAAAGTGAATTAAGATTACGTTTACAGTTGATGTTAGTCCGTCATATCATTGGCTTTATCAGTAATTGTGTTAATCCTTTAATATCGATCAATTAATCAGCATTTGTATTCCAAAGCTGTTTATGTCTGTTAGCTTTAGTTAGTTAACTACTGTCGACAGGCCTCAGTTAACAGTAAATTATACATGTGTGTGGCTGTCTTACATGTAACTGAATCACCAGGTTACTTTTTTGCTGTTATATTTTAGAGCGAGGCGCTGGAAACAACATGCTGCGGCAGCGTGCTCCTTTTTTTTCCGTCTTTTCACAAACTAGGACGAACATATTCATCAGCGAGCAGGAGCTGAATCATAACGCTGGGTGCTCTCAGGTTTCTGTCTTTTTCGATGCAGCCGAGCGCATTGAAGCAGCCGAGCGGGGTCATCTTACTTGAAAAGAGTGTTCCTGATGCCTGCAGGCTCCTGAAGAGCGCTGCTGTTAGATAATTACCCACAGGAATACCAAAATCCTAAACCGAACATTAAAAACAGGCCCACAAATGGACAGTACACCACTAACTCTGCTGAAAACTGTGTTTCAGGGTGGCATCTTCCTTTTAATGATGAACCTCCACTCTCACCTGTGTTGCCCCCCAAAGCGAGTGCATGAGAAGGAGCCCAGAAGGAGCGGATGTAGAGGTAGACGGAGAACAGGAATGACACCGCTATTGCACACACTGCCAGAGGCACCAGCAGCTCAAACAGATACCCCAGAGGAGCCCCGAGCCCCACTAACAACAGCAGCAACACACCACTGATGCACAGGCCGTGAAAACCTGAGGGAGACAAACAAACAAAGGTAAATACTGTTGCCTGGGGGACAGAGATAAGCAGGAAGACACAGGCTGCTATAAAAAGAGGTAAAAGTTAGAAGAGGTGGAACTTTAGGTTGTGTAACTTAAGTAAACTTTAGATCAGGCAGAAGGTGTAGAGGTTAAACTAAAAATAAAAGAAGTCATGGCGGTGAATTTTACAACAGTGAGCAAATGGGAAAAAAGTGTTTGCACTCAAACGTAGTAGAGAGCTGAGAGCAACACTCGAGAACAGCTGTGAAATATTACAGCTACCGTAGTTTTACTCAATAGTACTACAGTATTATAAACAGTAATGTCAATAAGCAGAATTACCCTCCATTACTCACAGTACAAACTGAGCAAGATGTTCATTAACATGTTTCAAAATCACAACAAAATAAAGTAAAACTGCCTTCAACATATTCATATTAAATCATAAAAATTAATAATGATAAAAAACAGTAGCCAACAATACCATTTATAGGATATTTGAGACGTGTTCCATCCCTCAGCACTAATCCTTCAGACACCTGCAGGTGAAGAAACTCATTATGGATCTGAACACAGAACAACTGTGCATACATTCATAAAAAAAAGTAAAATCTTCAATTCATTACACTCAGGATCTGCAGCCACAGTCTCTTTTGGTCTGGAATATCCTACGGTGGCTAGTTAATTCTGACTTCATGACATTTGTTTCTACGTGTACTCCTTTTACACCTCATTTTAGCGCGACACAGACAAACTTGACACGTTGCATTTTGGGAAATACACTTATTTGCTTTCTTGCAGAGAATTGAGATGATCGACACAACTCTCACAACGGGGAGAAACAGCTCGCCTGGCTTTGTCCTACGGTGATAAATCCATCTAATGTTCACTAATTATCATATTACATCTTTTGGCTACTAAAGACTGAGGACTATTACATGAACAGGAGCAGTAACTTGCTGTAGTCTCTGGTTGCTGGTTACCTGGGATCTGCTCCAAGTTTGGCACAGCACAACTGGCAAAGCACTTAAGCTGTTGTGCTAATTAAACAAACGAGATGTAATCTTAAATAATTCATGTAGCTTTAGAGATGTTGCTTAGGGGACTGTTCAACATTTGTGCAGCTAGGCTAGCTGTTTCCCTTTCCAGTCACGTTCACAAGCTAAGCTAACTGGTATTCTGGCTGCAGTCAGGCATCTATAAGAGCGGTATCAATCTTACAAGCTAACAAGCACATTTCCAAAAACTCAAACTATTCCTTTAAAGCAGCTGACTCAAGACAGCTTCAGGAAATTAAGGCAAATTTGAAGTGACATTATCTTATTGTACACAGTGGATGCTCTTCAGCAAAAAATATGCTTCAACAACTTATTTTGTTGGTTTTTAATTAGAATATGCTCGCAGTTATTAATTTAAACAATCAGTGTTTATACAGTCTGATCATCACATCACGATTCCACAGCTGCTAGACAATAATTATTATTATTTCATCAAAGTGTGTTCAAAATGCGCTCTAAAAAAAAAAACAGCATCTCTGTGGTGCGGTCGTCACCACAGCTGGTTTTAATGTCAGTTTAACATTTACCAGCCTGATGAACGTGTCTTACCTTTCCTAATGGCGTCAAATAGAGGAGGGCATGCAGAGAGATCCAGCCCAGCAGAACCACGAGGGCCAGAGGGTCCCACAGGTGGTCCGTGGAGGGGAGGGACGGGGGCCACTTGAGCACACTGGCCTCAGGGCATCGACTCACAGATATCAGGAACAGCACCGTCAACGGAAGAAAGACGGGGATGCATATGGCACCTGAGAGACGATCGCAGATAACAGCGAATGTTTAGACGACATGGCTGACTTTACTCAGAGGCAGCCAGAGCATTGCAAAATGTACGTTAAACAGGGAAAATTACGTGTGTGAAATAATAAACCGCGTAGCAGCGGAACGATTATGTTAACTGTCACTATGGAAGCAACAACACTTAAGCATTGTCACATCTGCCATCTGCTGAGAGTTCAACTGTTATGTTATCAAAACATGGTTTTACTTTTAAAACAAGTGGAGAACAATTTCAGGAACAACGCAGGAGATGCTCTCAAACACACACACACACACACACACACACTAGCAGAAGAAGCTGTGAAGTATTTGTCCTCTCATTTAACGTCGTGTCTACGATGACAAATCTCAGTTGGGAAGTCGGGATGATTCTCAATTAGAGCTGTAATGAAAAGTCCTGTGCTAAGAAATGAGTGATCTTTACTGCGGCAAGTGTTGCCATCGTATTACTCTTCTAATGTGGCAGAAGTTTAATCACACCAAAGCAGCCATGAAAGAAACACCAGACTTATTGAACGACACAATTTATAAACGGAAGAGGTGAGAACAAGAATCCCCAGAGAGGAGTACGTGAAGAAATGAAGAAAAGCTCTTTGTGCTTGGGGGAATTTAGTAGCACGTTCTGCACTTTCTGCTATTCAATGTGTAGTTCGTGGTTACATGAAATGACAGTGGATGCACAGTGATGTAAAGTAAGGCCGGTCTGGCTCTGCTGCAACTCACCCAGGGTTCCTCCGAACTCCCTCTCTGTGTCATGTGAGGATTTGTGTTTGAGTCCTTGACTGTTGGGCCTCATTGTTGCTCTCCTGTTCGAGTATACACGTAGATACATGTGAGGAACAAACATGTAGCAGTAATTAAACAGCAGGAGGTAAAGCCAATGAGTGTTACGATGATGACAAACTTGTTGTAACATTTTCTAGAATGAATCCCATCCGACACTTAGAATAATCCTTGTGATAATCTGCAGTAAAACGTACCGCAATTAACCTCTGACTCTTATATATTAACACCAAGAGTCCCCTTTTAAAGGTTTAATTGTGACCTTTTGCCTCAGCACAGTGTAAGCCTCATTACAAATTAACATAAATCACTGTTAACAGGAGTGGTGCTGGGTATCTACATTTCATCCTATAATAACAGTGTCTAAATCATTTTGATGGTATGGTCTCTTATAAAAGTGTGAATGGTGTCGAATGGTGTTGCCGTAAGAACAACTAGGCCCGTATTGATAATTACATATCGACTTATCCTACATATCTTATCTCATTGGCTTATCAATGTGTGTACGTGACCTTGATTATTTTTGCTGACCATTGATATCACCCGCTGTGTTTCCACGCATGTTTGAACATTTTAGTGAAAGTGATGATATGATGCCAGAATAATTGCGTTGCTACTATGGTTTTATTCAATTTATTTTGTATTTATTTAGGATATTTCAATATTTTCCACATTTCTAAATATTAAGAATTACAATTTTCATTGTTCTTTGAAAGGTTTTACTTACATTATGATTGTATTGTCATTATAACAGTGGCATCAGTGGGTATTAAAATGATAATAGTCTCTTTTATTGCAGTTATCTTTGGGATAATAGTTGTTGTAGCAGGCTTACATACAACCATGAGGCATTTCTACTTTGACTCAACCTGCATTTTCCAAATTAACACTATGTGCTTTTCACTCCACTCATTAGGATCCCAGTTTTTTATGTTCTATTGTTCCCTGTTCCCTGAAATGTTGTGTCTCGTCTTGCTTTTCAGTTCCTGCTGTGTTTTTCCGTTCCTTTCCCTCACCTGTACCTGATCCCATCGCTAGTGTGTCTTGGTCGGTTTGTTCCGTCTTCCACCATGATGCCACCCAGTGTCTCCCACCTGTGTCTCCCACCTGTGTCTCCCACCTGTGTCTCCTCATGTCACGCCTTGGTATGTTTCTGTTTTTTGTTCCTTGAGCTTTCATTGATTTGCACTTTGCTTTTGCCCTTTTGGTTGTTACTTTTGTCCTCATTACTCGTTTTTGGTTTATCTGGATCGCTTGTTTTTTTTTTTTGTATTCATTCAGCTTTGTTTAATTAAAGCTCACTTTGTTGTCTGCATTTTGTTCGTCACCTTGTTTAACCGTAAACCTTAACGCCACTACATTTATTGAACAGCTACAGCTTCCACCGGTGACTCTGTCTTTACATACATGGCATATGATCAGCTTTTAGTGTATAATTTGATGCAATATCATAGATTAAAGGGACCTGCACCTCCACACAGGTGTTTCTAATGCTTATGACTGGTCCTCCTGAGTTTAGAGCTGTGCAGGGATTTACATGAAGAAACCAAACTGTGCTTAAAAGAGGAAGATTACATTTTTTTTAACAGGACAGTGAGACAGGTGTTAACTGGACAGGTTAGAAAATAGCCCAGAGGGGCAGTTACACAGGCCAAGCTGCCACTTTTGATCCTTTAGGTAGCCTACTTCTATTTAATAGAACTTTGAATGGAGGGATATTAACTTTAACAGTATTTCTACAGTACATAATAGTATTTCTTGTTTTTGAGTCTTTCACCAGTGATCAGAAGAGACAAACATTCTGTCACAGGCCAAAGAATGACAAATATAACAGTGAATGTTAAAGAATGGCGGACGAATTGGCGATGTTGACTGTTTCCCTGTCAACAGAAATGATGAAAATTATGTTTAAACCTTCTGAGTAATCATTTAAATTGGCTGTTAGTGTTGTAATATTAGCGCTGCTGCTGTCACAGATGAACCGAGACAAAGTTCATCTCGAGCTGCTGTTAGCTAGTCTCGTTACCTGCCGGCGCGAAAACAACCTGAATACAGGCTGGAATGAAACAAAAATGAAACGCTTTTGTAAGATAAATACAACGTATGTCACGAACTATTAACGCTTTGTCTTGTAACACAGTAAATACGGTGTCTTACCGGTGTTTAGCACGGAGGAGTTGACGGGACTGCTCAGATTACTGCGGTGCATCCATCCAGCAGCCTCGCTCGCGGACACGCCCCCCGATGGGACGTTTAACGGCTGGAAACTGTCTCTCAGCCAATCAGATTCCTCCGCGGTCATCAGAAGAGGGTGGAGAGAAGAGGGCTCAGCCAATCAGACGAGCTCATCAGGTGGCGACAGTCGCACGCATGCTACACAGAGGGCTGGCTGGCAGATGTTGTGAAATGCACTTGAATTTAGTTATTAAATGCAATTATAACCGTATTAATGCTATATATTTTTATTTAATTAGACTGGTTTTAAGAATGAAGGACACATTTTGATTCTCGCACTCAGTCACGTTTATTGTTGATGTTTAAACCATGTTTATCTGTGGATTACATGCACAGGAAACAAGAGAATCAGCAAACTAAGAAGGCAAAAGAGAGCTGCTGTAGTTACATTAGTGTTATGGATTACATAATCTGATTACATTCAGACTGCAAATTATTCAGCAAAAAGACTCTTTAGAGGATTTTTTAATACATGAGATTTCCACAGGACACAACTTCTCTCCTTCAGATTCTGTATTCACATTGAAACATTTCCTTCGTGTGTTTAAAAGTTTAGCTTATATTGAAGATAATTTAATTTGTTGATAAAGGAGATGAGAGGGGTTTATCTTCTTATATTTTAAGATCATGCACACTTTGTATTGCAAATGCCTAGAATATAAAGAGATATGTCCCAAATTCACGTTCAAGCTGTACGATTTATTCATGTTGTTACAGTAACCAAAGTGCTCTTCTTCTTCTTCTTCTTCTTCTTCCCCAACACAAGAAATGTGACTTAACGTGTCTCATAATTTTGTCATTGAGGAAATCATTGTTTTGAGATGGCCACAGATATTTATAAGCATTTTACAGTTTGATTTGAATCTAGAACAATTAAACATTTAACAGTTATTATGAGACAGTGTTTTAATTTGGATGCATGATTCCAGTGTGTTTGTATTTATGATATGGTGTTTGGAGCACACACGCTTGCTGACAGTGCTGCACTTTGAGCTTTAGCCTCGCTCACAGATGACCTCGATCACGCTCTGCTCCATCGGGGACGGATCCAGGCAGCGGTGGGCGGAGCTCCCCACTATCTCATCCAGCAGGAAGTGCACGAGGTTCTCGTCGGAGACGAAGCGCCACAGGTACATCTGCAGGTAGTGGCAGTCCACCTGGATCTGCTGCAGCCCGTAACGGCCGAAGGTGCGCAGGCGGACGCACTCCAGGAATGTCTTTAAACTGATTTTGATGATTCCGGTCATCACAGAGACCTGGGACAGTAGAGAGGTGTGTGAGTGTATTGTACTGTATGTAACAGAAGACTTTCACCGCAGACTGACGAAGACCTGCACTCACCTTGTTGAACTCCACTGAACTGAAGATGTCAATCCTCTCAGAAAACAGCTTGTGTATGTTGCTCAGTAGATTAGTATCCATGGGAGCACTGCAGGCAGACAAGAGAAATCACTCCGGTGAATCGGAAATTAAAAACAATGAGCTTATTCCTACAATTAAAGTCAACAACTGCCTCTCCTGCAGTGGAAGCGAATGAGGTAAAACAGATTAGCCGCATGTGTCTGGTTGTGCGCTTGTCACACACAGCAGGTTTGTTCGAGATGAACTGCGGCTCGGCTGGAAAGCAGACAGGCAGCAGTGGGCAGCGACGAAAAACACAGTTTTCCAGCAGACTTCTGTCTGTACAGGACGTCAGAGACACACTCACGTCCTTGTTAGATCAGCTTCAATGTATTCAAATGTTATCAGACCATATTTTAGTTTGCACGCAACGTCTCCAACTGTTTTATTTATGACACTGTAGAAAGTGATAAACAGGCAATCTGTTATTTCTACTCAAGGATCAACATCCATTTTACATAAATTCTCATGTAAATCAGCTTCATATTAGTTTGCTGCTGTATATAAATCTGCTGATTAATACATTAACATCAATAGTCAAATGTGGAGAAAAGAAATACAAGACAGAAGCTTTAATAATTGATCTGTCAGATACTTGGACTGACACGGCTTCACTTTAAGAGTCCTCACATCACACTTACCAGAAGTTTGTGTGTTGCTGAATACTAAATAATTAAATCAGTCCAAATGTTTGTATACAACAGACAACTATTTTATATCGTATGCACTTTATAAGAATGTATTTTGTCTCTTATTTTCAGCAACACAACATTTTGAAACCAAACTAATACAATTTAAAATCTCTCAAATTCAATCCAAGACTTGCTCCTTCTATCCTTGACACAATCTGATGCGATGTAATTATAATATAATACCATCATTACACACAATACTGTGAGAGAGCGGCACTTTGTTTCATCACGTCTATTTGTGTCTGGTTTACCTTGGAGTGTAGCTGGCAGCGTAGCGAGCCGGTTGCCTCGAGCTGCTGTAAACAGAAAAAGTCCTCTTGCTGGAGTCACTGCTGTGCGCCTTCCTCACACCTTCCTCATACAGAAGACCAACCTACAGGGAGCAAAGAGAGTTCATCAGGCAGCCTACTCATCACAGCCAGCGTCTTGTTATCAGAAGGTCGCTGGTTTGATTCCCCTGATCTGCATGTCGAACTGTCCTTGGGCAAGATTAGTGAACCCCAAAACTGCTCCTGATGTGCTGGTCGACACCGCCATCAGTGTATGGATGTATGTATGAAACACTAAGTCGCTTTGGACAAAAGCGTCTGATAAATGCCCTAAAATGTAAAACGTTTAAAATGCATGCTGTCACCTGCACATCGATGGAGGTGGTGTCCTCCACCACTCTCTTCATCACAGCACGGACGTTTCGCGGCTCGATGGTGTTCACCCAGTCTCGTGTTTCCACGCTCTTCCTCAACATTTGGGAGATGATCAGACCCTGAACCTGCAAAAAAACACACAAGTAGGAGATATTTCCTGCGTTGATGTCTCTGTTTTCCCTCAGTAAGAAAAGTACTTCAGTGTCTGTTGAAGGTGAAAACTTACTTTTACATAATGGTTCAGTAGTTTCTGTGCTGCCTCCCTGGCTTCAGCACACAAAGTTGTGACGGGTGTTACTGGACTGTGATGCTGCGAAAGTACAAAAAGTTAGATATGCTCGGCAGTGAAATGTATTAAATACTGCATTTTTACAGCGATCTCAGGTGACGCGCCGTTTACCTGCGCAAGGAACTGTTCATCTGTGAGAGTGAGTATGTAGGAGATGGTGGAAGTTTCATAGTCCAAGCAGAGGCGAGAGAGCAGCAGCAGAAGGGCCGGAGGAGTCGAGCCTCCCTTGTCTCCCGCGCTCTCGCAGAACTGGCGAGAAGACTGGCACACAAACTTTATGAAGCTCACCACCAGACTCTCACGCACACCCTGACTGCAGAACTCACCCTGCAAGGAGAAGACATGACAAAAACACAGGATGTCACAAATTAAAGGATTTGTAACTTCCTGACTTTTGGGGGGGGAAACTTTTAATTTACTGCCAAATAAACAAAATGTATTCACCTTGAAGTACGGCTTGTTGGAGAATGTAATGTCCTTAGCTGTGAAAAGGTGCACAGATGCGAGCACTGACTTAATCTGATTGAGAATAGAGGCGGACAGCGAGGAGAGCAGCTCCGGCAGGCTGTTCGGAGCATCTCTACC
>OMLP01007867.1:14681-36294 GCA_900302685.1 Spondyliosoma cantharus | reverse complement strand
AAAAAAAAAAAAGCAAGCCGTGACATCTGCGCTTTTTTTCCACGGTAACCAGTTGCACATATTGTTAATGTCGACATCTTAAACGCGTGTACTTACAAGAAACCTCCACATCCCAGACAATGTGCTCCCATATGGACTCCTTATGATCTGCAACACCAACCGCTAAACTATTCTACCTCTACTTTTCTAAAGTGTCTTTACCCTTTCACGAGAACAAGGCACTGGCAGTTTTGAGAAAGCAGAATAGTCGGGAACACGCCCTTTAGATCGTCCCCTGAAACTGTTTGTCATGCTGACTGTAAAGAGTTTGTGGCAACTCGTACTGTGTTGAGGAGAAGTTACAAAAACGTCTAACGTCATACGGGGATATATATCGAGGTGTTCTTGATGTTAAACCTCCAATAAAAGTGAAGTAAAAAGAGGTAATGCAGTGGTTATAGTCAAACGACGTTTAACATATTTGAGTAATTGCAGTATACGCAGCTCCAGAGTGCTGGAGGAGGGTCAGTAAGGTCATGATATGATATACAGTCAATGATGGAGTCACCGTCTGAGGATCTCTCTAAGGCTTGACTCAGACTTACAAATCACCTAACGAATAGCCACTTCAGTTCAACCTTGGAAGCATCGCTGTTGATAGTTTTGTTTTTCACATTACTGTACTCTTCTTAATATACACAACTTCAAAAAGATAAATATTGTCACTCACACTTAGATCCCTCGCTTGGTCCTTTTCTTGTTCATATATTATCAGTTAAATGTCTCGAGTCTTTAAATCTCAGTGTAAAATGTTCAGGTTTGGTCTTTGAGAGGCGCGGGGCCGAGCTGAGCGGAGGGTTTAACCTTGCTCCAGACTCTCCGTCACTTGCACAGCGGAGTACGAGGGCGCAGACGCCTGTCGGGTGAAGAAGGACGCGGCTCTTTTCGGCTTCAAGCGCTTGATTTCTTTGCCTGGAAGACAAATATTGTAGAATTACTCCAAAAATGTACTCTAGAGATATTACTAAATGTAGGTGTTAATGTAACCTTTAAACTCACCATTGTCCACGTAGCTGATCGTGTTGAGTGAATGGACCCGATTGCACACGACACTGTTCTGCCTGCTCAGCATCCCGCGCCGTCCTCCGCGCCCGTTCTTTTTGCTGCCCTCTTGTCCTGCAGGCTGCTGAGACTGACTCACCTCACCGTCCATTTCAGCTGCAGCTCCACCCTCTGACGCAGACTTCAGCTCCACACAGAACTCGATGAACCCACTCATGAGCTCGGCCTGGTCGAGAGGAGAAAAAAACAAATTATTATGTCTGATCCATTAAGTCCTCCACCATAGAGGTATACATAATGAAAAACTGGACTTTGTGATGGTGCATCAGGCTTGGATTAGGGCCTGGTGCGATTATCTATGACTGTCTCTATGTTACATAATAACATCTCTTCACCATCTGGTGGCGCATACCGTCATTTTCAACCCAACAATCACTGAGTGACTGTTCGATTTCAACCTTAAATATCAAGTTTAAGCTCCTCTGAGGACAAATGGGTGCAGCAGCTGCACCTGATCCTGAAGCTCTCACTAACACCAGGTGCAGGTTCTCTAGAGACCGCTGCGAAACACATAACAGGACCGCATCTGGCACCAAACGCTCCAGCAGCAAGACTTCAAACACAAACTTCAGTGGAGATCAACCGTGACAGGTATGACTCAGCAACAGCCAATCGACACAATGAACTCAACAGGTCTGAGGCAATTCAAGGCCATGGTACGCCGGTTGAGGACGCTCCAACATACAGATGTAAATGTACAGAGTTAAAGGGGACCTCCATAAATTGTACATATTAAAGTGTGTTTACAGGTCTGAAAAAAGCAACATAAAGTCTTTTGTGGCTCCAAATGAAAGCTGAAACTACCATAAACAGTTGTAACAGAAGAGAAAACAACAATAGACCCTTTGGGAAAGAATCCTCCGTCCCAATATAAAATTGGTGGCGATCAGGCGATTTACGAATTTAATTAGATTTCACAGACATTTACTTACTTGTTTTGAGTAGATCTTCAGCAACTTGTTCACAGGAGTGCCGTCTTCCTCTCCGTCGAACTCCAGCCACAGAATGTGCGAGTCCCCCTCCTCCTCTGGGTAGCTGTGGTCCCAGGAAAGCTCGCTGAAACGCAGGCCGAGCAACACGTGCTGCACGGAAATGTGTTCAACAAGACAAATCAGGATAGATGTCATGAAGAGAAATGACAACTGCCTCTAACATTTCTCCGGAGTGCACAGTGATTATACAAGTATGCACACGCACAGAGTGAGACACTTAGTGTTGTTGATTTAGAGAGCTGCTAACACAGCTGCTCACCTTCTCTTTGACATCCATCACATAAACTCCTTCCAGGCAGATGCCAACATTCACAGCTTTGCGTTTTCCCCTATGAAGAATCCCTTGTGCTGGTTTGTCAATCTCCCCCAGGAAGAAAGCGCACCTGTGTGTGTAGGTAAAATAAAACCTCATGAACATAAAGTGATGTACGGTATGTGAATTAATTGAACCTAAACCTAACTTTGATGGAACAATATAGAGTATACATGGCTCGTTATTCAAATCCTTACCCATAATAAGGCAGAGTGTGACATGTGTTGAGGTACTGGTGTAGGAGCTGTGTGGGCTCCGGAGAGTCTCCAACAGGTGTGCTGATCTTTTTGTACGCCTCCAGGAGGCTCTGCTCCAGCCCCGCCTGGCGGCTCGACTTCCCTCTCAGAGTGGAGAACAAACCTCCGCTCCCCATCACAACGTGAGCCGGCAGAAAAGAAGACAGCTTCTTTTCTCTGTGGAGATGAAATCGGGTTACATTTTGGATTTAGAGCATTTAATCCTTTGCTTTGTTTGCTCTGTCGTTATGATTATGAGGATGCTGACACAATCTACTGCTTGAGCGCAATCTGCTTGTGTGTGCAACTATATTCTCTACATTTCTCCTTAAGGCATCTGTTTTCTTCAATCTTGCAGATTTTGCAAAAATTCAACACTACAGATTATTTTCCTTTCCGCAATCACTTAATTGAAAGATTTTTATCTCCTCAATAACAACCACTCACACCACAATATAAAAATATCTCTTTAAGTGGGGCAGTTTTGTCATAAATGACGTCAACTCATGATTATCCAGAGATCTGATCATCTGCAGCCAGTAATGATAATAAAAAGCAGGATTCCATCAGTAGATACCAAGATTATCAAGTTTTGTTCTGCTCCTCAATGGTCCAATCACATCATATCCTGAG
This sequence comes from Spondyliosoma cantharus, assembly GCA_900302685.1. Lineage (NCBI taxonomy): Eukaryota > Metazoa > Chordata > Actinopteri > Spariformes > Sparidae > Spondyliosoma > Spondyliosoma cantharus. The sequence continues at coordinate 33,019 of OMLP01007867.1, read as the reverse complement.
GATGTGAGTCGACTGTATTCAGGACATGTCAATCATCATGTCATTATGGCCTCATCCACACGTACCAAAACAATCTTTTTTTCCTCCGTCTTCCTCGACATCGTTTCAAGAATATTTGTATGTGACTACTCGTGTACTTTAGGGATGAAGTCCTAATTCTGTTTGTTTTGATGAAGCTCAGACATCAAATAGTCTATTTTGGTTTAACACCAAGTTAAGGAAGACATTTTATTTTCAGGATGATGTACAGCAGTTAAAGGGAAGTGGACACAACAGACACAAACTAAGACATTATTACAACACGGTCAGCATATAAATACTTCCTCCTAAATATATAAATATCTATCTAAGAAGTATGTGACGACCAACTGTAGCAACCTGCACTGTGTTTCAAGAGTAACCTGAATATGAAGAGTGTCTACACTCCTTTGTGCAGAAGTAGGTCCTGAGAAGTATTCCATAATTCTCAGCCCTTTAATTACAATCAAGTCTCTTTGAGAAGAGAGACGCGCTGCCGCGATCACCTCCCTCCAATCAAAAATGGTATTTTCTGCGTTCTTCCACATACCACTCACAAACTAACAAGCGATTATAAAACACTGATGTGGCACGATGAGTGTTCTCATCACATTAAAAAAAAAACAAAGCCCCATCGAACAAAAGGAGCACTGTTGACCTTTTTTCACAATGCCTCTAGATTTTCATCAAATTACAACCTGTTGTTGCTGATTGTGCCGCAGCACTCGGAGCTCCTCAATCTACCAGCTGCCCTTTAGAATATGTGGTTTGAGGGTTGTGAGTTTGGTCATGCGGTTTGTTTTCTTCGTACAATAAGCTGAAGCGAGGCGTCCTTTCACCATTTGACAAAATAATAGCAAGGGCCATTACATACTTCTTCATTTTCTAAAAAGGCGAAGTAAAACCAAGACAACTGTGAACTTCACAAAAAGCTTTCCAAGCAAGTGCTGGATCCAAAGAACAGAAGGTGAATTAGGATCACGTGCTAATGATCAACCAGAATAATGAACAAGAACAAGTGAATGTGGATATAGATAAACCATAATTACATCTTAAAAGAACATGTGTTTTTTTCAGTTTCTAACTCACCTTATAGTGGTAGTAAATTGTTGGCTGTCAAGATTAGTTCCCTCATCAAGAGCAAGAGACAAAGCTCCGAGACCCGTCCAGTGTTCGGGGTCGGACGGGTATCGACCTGTGAGAATGTGGCTCCTGGCCTCCTCGTACAGAAGCCTCAGCACAGCCTCATCCTCTATCTGCTCAGGAGGGAGACAATGACAACAATTATCCAACAGTTAATGGGAAAGAGTTAAGTGTGCGCCACCAGGTTGACTACACTCCAAGTACCCAATAATTCACTCATATCTAACACTGATGAATGTTCTTGCAGAGAATTTGGGTTAATTGTACCTGCAGCTCTTTAGATTTAGGATAAAACACGTTCCGACGGAACTGGAGATATGGTTCGTCTGAGGGGAAAGCAGAGAGAGAACAATGACACATTAGGATCAGGCACCATATTATATTATATACTGTATTGTACATTCAGTTTTGTCCAGTCATCACTGGATGAGAGCGCTATGGTAGCTCCCTCCAACCCACTCATCATCCTGTACTGTCAGTGGAAGCCCCACCCACTCACAAAACATAACGACATGCAAGGGATTATGCAACACTGATGACAGACGGTGATACCTTTCTTTTTTTTTTATAATATTAAGCTCTCACTGTTGTGTTTTGTTGGCAGCAGTGATGCCAGGACCTGACAACACCACAAACAATCAAGTGTGGGCTGTATTACTTTGACTGTCAGCGATGACAAACAACACCAGACTCTGAGTCAGCGCCTGACGCCTCATTTACAAATCATCAAAACTGTGTTATATTTCACCAGAAGTCCTTCGTGGCTAACACTCCTGACAGAGCAACAGCCAACATTTCTATATACTTTTGTCTTCTCCCAATTAACAGAAAGTTGAATATTTCAACTTTTCTTACATCCAGTATTCCTTCGTCAGCACTGAACTACATAGTGACTGTATAACCCATTTCTAAATCACTGCATCGTGAGAGCTGCTGTAATCCTCGATAACAACATCCTAAGGAGATGAAAATATGAATCGTTATTCTTCATAGTCATGAAATGTGATCACTGATGTTTACGATCATACTTGTAGAGCTTTACAACTGCTGCTATGACACTGTAACATTATGAGTGTTTATAGCATCCCTATTAATGCATTATGCATGAATAGAATACATATCTGCAACACTTTACAGATCGGAGATTCATGTTGCAGCACACTGAGGATATGTTGGTACATTTCCAAAGTCTTCTTCGTAAAATTCTGCTTTGTGTGAGCTTTGAAAGGCCTGTATGAGCTTCAGATGAACTCGACGACACATTTTTATACAGAATGAGGACTGTGGATTTTGTCACCTTCCAGTTCACATTAGGAGGGAAGCTTTTCACAGCCAGTGTGAACAGGAGGAACAATTACAACATAATAGTAAAAATAGTTTGAGTGCACACACAGGCAGTGAGTTTAGTTTTAAGAAAGACTTGGAAAAAGTGTGAAGCTTTGATTTAATCGTAGATTGAGGCCTGTAAATGACCAGTAGTTCCATTACCAATTAAATCTTTTAATGATTAACTAACACGTATAAACAATGTCATAAAATGGTCACCATATTGTTGACCTGGCTACACAATGCCCGGTCGAGTTCACTGAATCCTAAATACTATCTGTACAAAGATATCGGGATAAGGAGCCAAAAGATCTGCCCTTTACTTTAAAACATCTGATGTGGTCTAAATAAATGTGGTAACTGTCCAGTTATATCACTTCACATGCAGCGACGGCTCGTTCTCTCTAAGTGGTTTCAGCTTTTTCACTTTACTTGTTCTGTCACGGGAGTTCATTGATTACAATGCAAACTCCCTCCTTTAACTTTTATTTATTCCTCACAAACCTGACAGCACTTTAACCTTTATTTACCCCGAGTAAACCACTAAGCACCGGCAATTTATATGAAAGCTGTAAATCCACAGGGAGCAGCTGCAGAGAACTGCCTGTGCTTGGCTTTAGACTCACATGCTGTTGAGAAACCAGGTTATTGGGCGGGGGAGAGCGTCAGAGAATGCATTTCCTGTGTTCTCACTATGATAAACTGACATTTGCACACAGCGTGGAAGTAATCATGGTTATCTCTTACACAACACTGTTTATTTTAACCAAAGCTGGCATTCAGTAGTGGATAAAGTTTGGCGCAGACTGAAGAAGATGAAGACTTTTCTTTGTTGGAGTTATTCATATGAGGGCAACGAGAAGGGACAGTAGTCATTGAGCCATACTTGATTTAACTTTATAATAATTCTTACAAATAATCTACTGTTCGACTGATCTACAGTACATAGACTTTTTTTTTCAGTTGACACACAACTAACAATCTCTCTTTTCATTGCTTTGCACTGCCTTCGCCGCCCACGTGTCTCTTCTGTCAGTGGATACATGGTCAAGAATTTGTGTTTCTCCAGCAGAAATCTTTCTGTATTAAACAACAAAATTGTAGATTTCTTAGTGTTTGTCAACACATGGACACGCAGACTGAACCCTCACCTTGTGATATGTCTTCCTCTGAGGCCTCAGTGAAGCGATACAGCAGGTCCTGCCACTGCCGGCACAGTTTGTATGGTTGATGCTTTGCCTTCAACTGCAAATCTGAGGAATAACGAGTAGGCAACTGTTACAGAGTGAGATATGTTTGATTTATTCTGCTTACAACGAAGTACACTCGAGGTAACACTGCCACTCGAAGGGAAAACTGTTTGTACCTTTTTATTCCTAATTTACATAGTACAGTTATGTATAAAGGCTATATTACTAACACTCCGTGCCAAAGATAAAGACTCGCAGCATTTACAGTACGTTTGTAAAAAGTCTGGGGAAAAGTTCTTACCGAGCAGTGGAGAACAAAGCCAGAGGGCGAAGGCATCCTGTACAGACTCAGGAATATTAAGAGCCTCGCGAACACTGCGGCCCAACTCCTGCACATTGACACTGCCAAGTCCTTCCACTGTCAGGTGTACTGCGCTCTCACCAAACAGGTATATGAGCACATCTTGAGCTGAGAGAACACACAAATAATAATATTACAAAGACGAGCAAGCCAAGGGAAACAACACCACTTCAACATCAAAACTTTGCTCCAAAAACAAAAAATGCCCAATAGGAAACACTGAGGAGTTATTCTGTCCTCCTTGTTGTGTCTTTGTCATCATTTGCTGCACCGTACCACGGGAAAGTGTCGCAGAGGAAGCAACACTTCCTCTTTGTGAGTGGTCATCTGATGAATCTGGCTGGAAAGTGCAGTCATCTCCTTCCATCTCTAATCTGAAACACAATGAACAAACACAAAAAAGACAATAACATAACACAAACTGTACTGTATATTACAATGTAGCTTGACGGGCAGAAAAAGTCTGTGCACCTGGACTCGAAAAGTAGACGAGAGCAGTATTAATATGTACGATGTGCGAAAAACATCAAGGATCAAAGTTATCAGATATTTCACATGGGAACTCTGAAAATGTTATGTGTACGTCCCCATCTACTTCAGGTGTTTAAGGAGAACGCCTCTATGCTCCAAAGCTCCAGAAATGTTTTGTGGACATTACATTTTACCTGACTTTCTATCAGTATGGGGGTGAACTCATCCTTTTAACTATTAACCTTCTAATCTAGCCATGCAGAATTACATCCTATATGCTGGAGAGACTCCTTGAATCTACAAGTGTGATGGGATGGGACGCCTACAGAAATGTGCTATTTCTTCATCTAAGAACTTAATGATTTCCTATAATCCTGTCATCTACATTATGTACAACTGGCTCGCCAGAGTGGCCTATGATGGTGTGCATGTGTATGTGTGGTGCTCATAGTAACATTAGCCTAATATACATCGAAATAAAGAGAAAATAACTGCTTCAGAGATGACTGGACAGTTACTACCAATATTAGTATCCTCACTGACATTATGCAACCTCATCCACATCCTTTAGTCATGGTTCTATAAACAGGTAATCAGGCTAATTTAGCCCCTGTCTCAGTATGCACCAGCGCCACTATGTGGTACCAGACTGGAAAAAACCCTGAACGACCAGAACATCCCAGCCGACTCCTGTTGACCTCACCCTGCTGAACTGGAGCTGTGGTTTAGCCCCAGCACGTCACTGTTATTCAGCAAAGTTTGTTTAAGAATAGGGTTTGAATAATGATATGCTAACATTTAAGAGGAGGTAAATACAGAGACATAAGGGGAATAACCCTAGGCCCGCGGGACAAGGGCTAACTAGCTAGCTTCCCAAGTTGTCCTATACATGCCCAAACAAACGCAAACAATGGTCGCAGCTAACATACCAGGGAACTATTCAACGACACTTAATTGAATATGGTTAGCTAAAGGGCAAGACAAGCGACCATGCTAGCTACAGTCGCGTAGCTACAGAGTATCACTAACCGTTTTTGCGAAACTTTAAGACATAATAATACATACCCAGTCACCGGCTGACGACAAGTTTGTCAGCTAACTTATTTTATCTTTTGGTGTTTGCCCAACAGCCTTAAATACTGTTCATAACAAGTGAGGGGACAAAATGTGTCTGGCGTCCACCTACCTGCCAGCTGTGGTAGATTTCCCTCCACTTGCAGCCGATTCTCTGGATGTTATCCTGCTATTTCTGTAAATACTGTAGCTAAATACATCAGCGAGTCAACGTTTCGCTGTTATTTCCCTGGTTACGGTTAGCCAGTTGTCTAAAACTAGCTTTCCGGGCAGCTGCAACAGTTAGAGTGTGTGACCCGCGGATGATTCGCTCACTTTGAACGACTCTTTACTGGGCGTGACAGCCACTCGGAAAAGACTCGAAACACCACCCTTTAAACCAGGGTATGTATGAACAAAGTGGCGATTTCAACAGCGAAGAGCAAATAATCCAAAGTGTTCGTCGCGAGATCGTTTGAAATTACGACGACTGACAGATTTTGTACGTTTTGAACGGCCCCTTTACGGGACAGGTTCAAAATGGTCGGATCCTGAGAACGAGTCAGAGAATGATTCGAATATGTGAGAGCGCGTCGTCTTCGCGCCACGTGACCACGTGACGTCATCGCATCTGTAAACGCTCAGGCAGCAGATTAATTTTATTCATCTGCTCTGGGGGCTGCTGTTGATAGATTACAGCTGAATTTAAAACACTTTTATTTATTTATGTATCAGAATTTCAATATCAAATTGTAGATACAGATTTGTTTGAATAACAAAATGCTCTCCAAGGTGTTATTGTGCCATAATAACGTCCTTGTTATTATTATAATGCACACGGGTGAACAGAAATACCTGTTGACTCTAATGCACTCAATTAAAGCAACATGCAAAGGTTGTACATGTACTTGTAACACACTCAACAAAAAATATACGCTAACTTTCACGAAAGTTAAAGTTATTGCATGGTTGTGACCTACAGTGGGTCTGACATTGCTCAGTTTGTATTATTTAATTATTCTATATATCGATTTAAGGGTTTTTGTACCCACTTATATATTATGGCCAAGTGTGTTATATATTTTCATACAGTTTAAACCCACAGTCCTGAATAATTAACATTGTTATACAGTATATCCAATTGAAGAGATGGACATATTGGACATCTAGTGGTGAGATTAAACAGTACACCCTCCAAAAAAAAAGATATGCATGAATAACAGCTGTTATAAACCTGGGAATCAAAACAGTAGCAAATACTGATTGTTACAATTTCAATATTGACATGTACAGATCAGAGTTTATGTAATAATTCATTGGAAGCCCGAGAGATTTTGACTGAATCTAGAACCATATAGAACAACATGATGTTTGTGAATTTATAAGACAATTTTCCAAGTCAAGAGAGTCAGTTTGTCATAATTCAAGCAAAATATCATCTAATTTTGTGTTAAACCGCTCGGTGAACTAACACACATGTCACCAACACCAACATGGCCGCCAACTCTGAAAAGGCTCGAAAAGGTGAAAATTACAATAAATCAGTTTTGTAAATTGAGATATTGCTAGTTCTGCAAGCAAGATTATATCCAGGCACAGCTCTACAATGTTTGTTACAGATTTTTGTGGTTTAGTTTTATGACAAACTGCAAGTTTCTCCATATCAAAAATTATCTTTTATATTGACAAACATCATATGTCTGATTCATGTCGCAATACGACTGAATCAGAACATTATTTTTCTTTCTGCATTCATTAACATACAATGATTTCCTGAAATATGGAGAAAACTAGCGTGACTTTGGTTCTCTTTATGTTTAATTCTACGTCTATGAAGTTGTTAGTCAGAAAAGGTCGAGAAATTCACTCAAGACACAGTCGTGTTTTTAAAAGGACCTTTAATAAAACTATTCACATGGGTTGACATTACAAATGGATTTCAAAGATGAACCGATTTGTTTGTTTGTGGTGTAAAATAAATGTATTTTCTTTTTATTCAATGAACTTGTCAGGGATATAAATCCATCGCTTTGTGTTTAGTATTTCAGTATTTATAGTTTTACAAGCGAACAAAGCCTCGGCATGGTGTCTCTGCATCTTACATCCACCTGACGCAGGTGTCTAACTGCAAGGCTCAGCAGGTTGAGTATTAACAAATTGGATTAAAAGCTTTCACAAAGGTGTCAGAACAAAGGACACACTTGATGGCTTTCACGGCATTACCGACACAGATTAATCAATCTTCATAATCCTATATTCCTTTCACTGGCAGGGAGAAGAGCGCTTCGGGGAGGTGAGACACTCGGGGTGCCTGTTACGGAGGCTGACGCCTGACATGCGGAGTTCGGTGTTTAACGTCTGCATGTAAGAAGAAGCAATAAGTCACTCCACTCCAATTAGTAAACTCAAACTTTAATAAGTCAAATGTTATGTGTCATAGTGCTGTTGTGCCTCACGTCTCTCTACAGTCAGCTTTACATTCATGTTTTTATAAGACCAAACAAACAAACAAAAAAAAGGAAAGATTGTATACACTGCTTGATGAATTACTGTTTAAATCCACTGATCAATTTGTGATTGTGTTATTGCCTTTGACAAAGGCTCATGAGAATGAAAGTAGCAATGCAAATGCTATGAATGGAGTCATTTTTTTTGTAGAAACAAATATAACAAAAGGGTTTTAATTCGTGTAAATAACAGGGGAAGTAAGACTGAGTAGCAATATAAAATAAAGAACGTGCTCGGGGGGGTTTTGAGCATATTTATTTTAAGGAGTGTTGACGGATTTATAACTTCTGGGGTTACCTTTGAAGGAATTTAAAGGTAAAATATCACAGTCTCACTTCTGTGTTTCTGAGGATGACGGGGCGGCCGTCCTGACAACGTTACCGCTGTCTCCAGGGCAACCAAGGCCGATAGATGGGATGTACTCGGCTTCAGACTCTTACAGACAGACTGTCTCCTTTTAGGGTGAAGTACATGTGACCTGAGGATCACACAACGTGACGTAGGCTAACAAATGTTATACAAGACATGGTTAAATCAGTTCAGCGTAGGGGATTTGAATGGGGCAGAACAGTAATGTAGAATTCATACATGTACGTTTTGCGTCTGACAATAAAAAATATGAACCCTAAATCTGTGAAATTCATAGAAATTCCCGATTAATATTCTGTTTTAAAAGTCAAATCATTTAATAGTTGCCCTCTCTGTGTAAAAAGTATTTACATGTGTGTACATCATCGGTGGTTTATGCGGTTGCCGGGGCAGCGGTGGCGTCTCCCTCCTCCACCTGGTTAGTGAGCAGGAAGAACTTGAGCACAGGGTCCAGGTACTCCATGATGGTCTCCTTCACGCCTTTCTCCAGCAAGTACCCTTCGGTCTCAATCTCTGTGTTCTCGTTCCCTGCCAAGGCTTCCATGGAGGTCTGCAGGAAGCGCAGGCTCACCAGCACGGAGCCCTGCGGAGGAGGACGGTGGAAGACGTTTAGAAGATTCAACCGTCGAGGATCAATACAGAAGAAACAAACAGTGGTTGGTGGATTTCATAAAGATCGGTGCCACGTGAGACGCAATAAATGAACGAGGAATCGATTGATGTTCGCTCACAATCGAGCCAGAATTCTCATTTGATGAAATCTGTGAGCTACAAAAACTGCAAGAATTGTAATTTTCTTTTCACACAGTGGACGTTTTCCTCCGTCATCACGCTCAGTCAGGGTGGGAAGAACTCAAATTCTGGGATTTCCTGGTCGGAAGTCCTATAAAAGTAGGGAATTGTTATCGATTGATCAGCAACTGGAAGGATGACGGACTGTAAAAACCTGGAGGGGCATATTTCAAGGTAAAACGACATAATTGATGACCCATTAAACCACTTCCTACCACCATCATCGTTAGCTAGCAAGTTCAGTTTGAGTCCTAACGTTAGCTGTTGTTTAATAGAAGCTAACGGGTTATCAATATGTCTTTATTACCTTGAAATGTGGCCCAATGTCCCCTCGGATTTTCACTTTCTCTTGTCCTTTCAGTTGCTGATAAATCAGTTAGATTTGCCAGATTCCTGAGGATAATTTGACTTTGACAGTACGACACCTGGGCTTCCCACCCTGATTGTGACTCCGGAAGAAAATGGCTGCCGTCTGAATATGTGGTCTATTGTAAATTTAGTGTCTTTTCATAACATCTTGTCAGCTGTTCCCTCCTTAAACATCCTATAGTTCTCTGTATAAAAACTCACCCATCACCACCAACTGCCTGAAACCACCACAATCCTTCTAATAGTTCACCTGTAAGAGGAAGACTGACAGGACTCCAGCCCCGATGGTGTTCATCAGGCCCATGTAGTAGTGGACCAGGGCCTCTCGGCAGCCTCGGAGGTAGATGTTGAGCTCCTCGGTCTGGTAGTCATAGTTATAGTGTGCCGAGTTGTTGGTGAGCTGATACTGGATGCACGGGCGCGGAGAGCTCGGGTTGCAGCAGCTGAACGGGACTCCGTCCACCAAGTAACGGCCGTCCACGTTGCTCTTGATGCGGCTGAGGAGACAAGTGGAATATTAGATTCCCAACATGTTACTTTATGACGTTGTGTTGTAGTCAGGCGTCAACTTACTTTTTCACTTCCGTCGAGCTGAAATCAAGGTAGCGGTTGCTGATCCACTGGACCTCAAACCAGTCCCTGAAGTCGCTGTTTCCGCAGCACTGGAACTCCATCTGCAGCCGGTCGATGTTCTGCTTCTGGAAGCAGCGCCCGGGGGTGTCCGTGTCCTTGTAGAAGCGGATGCCGTTCCTCAGGCCGGCCTTCAGAGAAGACTCCAGAGTGCCCTTCATCGCATAGCTCATGATGATGGCCAGCAGCATGAGGACGGTGAAGAAACAAGAGACGGCAAAGTAGGGCTTCAGGAAGTTCTTCCAGCGAGGAAATCGCCCGGCATCCAGAGCATCCTGACAGATCTTTGAAGCAAAGTAGTTGATACCCAAGGAGGCGAGACCGACAATCATGAGGGTGTTGGGCACAATGTGTATGTCGGAGTTATCCATCACCTGCAAATAAATCACACAGTAACAGAAGTCAATATAAATTCTGTGTGTTCGCTGTAAAGACACGAGGCGGAATACACCAGAATCTAAAGTTATTCTCATGAGCAAAAAAACATTTATTTATAACCTTGAGATCTCCAAAATGCACGTGTAATGATTTTTTTCATCATCAGCATTACAGCCACTCACATAATGATGCAGAATTAAGAGCAACTCAGTTTAATCAGAGCATAATGAGCGGCTCATTTCAAGCCGCTGAGGCTCAGCTGTCCTGCTCAAGGACACCTTCTGCACAGCGACTGCAGAGCCAGAATTAAATGTTGGCATTGTATGTTTCTGCAAATCATGGATTCATCTAATGCTGAAGCCAACCTTTCTAATGAGCGCTGAGGAAAATAGATTCGTCAGGAGTTGTCAGGTGACAAAGTATAAAAAGCGAAACCAAAAGTCAACACTGACTTGTTTTAACCGACGACTGAAGGTTAACGGAATGATGCATTTAACTTACTTTGTGCACCATTTTCTCCTTAACCTAACAAAGTGGTTTAGTTGAATGAACCTAAACCAAACTGCAGTGTTACGTGTTACGTAGTGTGTATTTGGTTAGTCGTCTGCAAGCAAAACTGGACTTGGTCATGTTGCTTCTATACTGAATGAAGAGATTTTTTGAGGTGATAAAAACAGATATTTTAGCTCAAACCGTGATCTCTTTCTAACCCTAACCAAGTGCTTTTCGTGCCTGAACCTAACCAGATCACAGCGTCGCTGCAACATAAAATCTAAACACAGAGATTCAACATATCCAAAACATTCAATGCCAACATGTATTCTGTCAGTTGGGTTGGTAGAAAACATCATTCACTTATTTAATTCAGACTTTCCCAGTAGAATTCCTACACAGACAGAGATTTGCGGTTGATTATCAGCAAAAATGGAAATTTAAAAGACCAGTTTTTATACGACAGCAGGCTTGAAAAGTTAAAAAATAAAGTGATAAACATGCAGTGAAATGTCAACATTTTTTAAGCTTCGAACATCCGAAGCGATCAGGCTAATTAAGATTGACAGAGCCTGGTTATTAAAAGATGACTCAGGGTCCAAAGCGGGTCACCAGTTTATCGACCTCTTATTGGCCTCCAATTAATGAGGACATTTCTTTAACGGTATCACGACTCATTACAAGACACTTTGTGACATTTTAAACGTTTTATCCAAAAAGATTGTGCCAGTATTTAAAAAGTAAGACTAGTAACAACCAACGTGACTGTCCCTGAGAGTAGATATTAACTGTTTGTATAAGTATAATCAAGGCGACTAGGAGTATTGATGATCTTCCTACTGTATGTAGGTGTGGTTGAACAATGTGTAGTTGCACCTTGAAACAAAATCATCACGTTACTCGCTTTTGCGATCAAACTGCAAGCAAATACACCTTTAGTTGTTGTAATTTGATGGTAACTTGTGTGTAAAAAAATTGTAAAAGCCAGCAACGTATGGGAATCATGAAGCTTCAAAGACCTAACAGATAAAACGTGAGCGGTACCTCTGCCCTCCTGCGGAGCTCTGTCTTTAGGATGCACCCCAGGCTGAAGGTCAAAGCTCCGGCCACTGTGGCGCTCCAGGAGAGGAGCCACAGTCCCTGGGCTAGCTTCACCCTTTTCTCGAAGGGGAACTTCATCTTCATCACCACCATGGTTGCAGCGAGGGGGAACCTGAGCCTTTACCGGGGGAATAGGGGAAGGAGAACGACGAGGCGACGAGGGGTGATGCTGTGCTCTGTCTGCGAGGAAGAAGGAGAGGTGAGAGGCATGACTCTGAAGACTCAGAGAGGAAGAGGAGCAAAGTGAAACTCAACACAGAATCTGAAAATCAGTAGCAACGAAGCAAGCGCCATTAAAAAAAAACACACTGAAAACAGCTCTGTGAGAACAAATGTTAAATCCAGAGAGGTTTGGTGCCAAATCCCTTGAGAATAAAGTTTCAGAGCGTCACATCTCAAGTAGTGCGTCAAAGTTCACCTTATTTGTCGGCCCAAAAAGTGGTGAAAAAAAGTCCAGATGTCTCCACCGACCACCGTGTACCATCCACTGTGCCACAGTGGATTTGGCACACTGGATTTGGCAAACCTGGATGCTGGGAGCGACTTACCTCTAATGCCTACCTATCCTATTAAACTGGTCTGTGAATCCAGGCCATTGTCTGCTCAGCACCCATCACACACGCAGAGGGACACGGATGACAACACAAATTGAAGCTGACAGGGAGGCGGATTCTGTGATGAGCCATTAACTGTGCATCACTGTCTACTCACGACACAACTTAAATAGAGATATGTACTTTAGATGAGCCATTTTGATACATATTCGATAGGAATACTTTATATTCAAACATCTTATTTAGTTTCCATTTTGCTTCTTGTAATTATGTGTGAATTCAAAAGGGAGAGATGATAATAAAAGGCGATATTATCGGTGGTCAGTTGAAATAAATTCACAGAGATGGAATTCCTATAATATCCAGGAGGAGCTCAGAGGGATGAAATCTGTTTAATTAGCTCATGTGCCCATCATGAGTTTGTTTTTAGCTCCTCATCAAGCTTTTTTTTAGCCTGATAACGACCTATTCATTTGAATCAGGTGTGTTGGTGAAGGAAAACATCTAAAACCTGCAGGACAGCAGGAGGCCCCCCGATACCAGTATTGATAAAATGAGGTACAGGACCCATCACTTGGTCAGGGTCACGACAGTCCTGGATCTGAAACTATATTGTAGTATTCTGTACAATTTTTATTACAGCTCACACACAGAAAACAAGTTATACTAGCAGCACGGTGAGGCTGCACAGCTGAGCTCTGAACTAAATGCTGACTTGATAATGCTAACATGCAACATTACCATCCTTGTTTGGAGTATTAACATACTAACATTTACGCTAACTAGCACTAAGCTCTTGTACAGCAGGGTATTAGCAGGTATCAGCTGGTATTATAGACAACAAATCTAAATTTAGGGAGTAAAACATTATAAAAAGCTGGTTTTAGCCGGCTAATGTTAGCTTACTTTAGCTTGCTTGCTAACACGGGCAAATGGCTAACTAGCTAATGTAGCAAAATACTGTCTTGAGTTGAGCTAATTCATCTCATCATTAAGCTAACATGACGAAGCAACCAATGCCAGATACATGCAGGCTAATGAAGTTGAAGCTAGCTGGCTAACATTAGCTTGCTTCCTAGCTGATGTTATTGCCGGCATGTCAAATAGTTTTGGTGGGATACGTTCAAAATGTAGCTCGCTGATGCTTCTTTCTACAATCTTACCAACCTGAGCTTTAAGGAGATGAGCTCAGAAGGATTTCTAACAATGTCCCTGATCAATCTCTCCTTTATTCACCTTTTATTATGTTATTAAACTGATGATAACTCCTCCTCAGATCAATCTTTATCAATACATGTTCCCGTTCAATAGAAGTAGAAGAAATACAAGAAATGTTGTCGGTTTTCATTTTATTAGATGTTACATGAGTTACATGGGTGACGGTTACTCAAGGTCGAGAAATGAGTTTGATTTCTTTCGGCAGGTTTAATTATTGTAATCAGAGGAAATTAATGTTTCACACAAAGACAGGACAATGCTTTTGGAAAATGTACATTTAAAAGCTACTTCATAACTGTTTTGTAAGTTTATATTATGTCATTTAATATATGCTAAACGGACTAATTAACAGGAAAACTGTTGCTGTTTTTAAGATTGTGCTTAACACAGTTATGCAGCATTAAACCAAGCAATCACCGACACGTAATTATGGCTACCTACACAAAGAAGTATATGAATACATAATGTTTCATGCAATAAAGCAAACAAATAAACAGAATAGCTACTTTTTGTATCTCTGGAAATGAAAGAACAGGAAAGGAAATACAGCTACATCTTCATTTATACATCAAAATTACATTTACAATTTAATATTACATGACCAAATCTAAGCTGCAGAGAAAGTTTCAAGGTACACATAATGTTTAAATACATACATTATTTAATCTGCCTCCAATTTCTCCATTGTGGGACTAATAAAGGTTTATCCAATCTTAATTAATTATCCGTGGCAAATGTTGATTTTATTGATTTTAAGGTTAAGGTTATGTAATGCAATTAGGCTTTTTATTTGAGACTAGATTTTTTTTTTAGCACGGAACAAATGAGGGAGCCCGCTATGCTTTCTGGAAAAAGTAAAATGTTAATTGGAGACAGGCAATTAAAGTAAATCTTACAGTTTGAATTCAAAGGTCAGCTCTCCTCGAACCTCATGTTAATTAGAGAGGCTGAACCACCGAGCCGCTGAAACAGAGCCTCGTTGAACTTTTCCAAGTTCATTAAGATCAGTGTAAATCATGATTTCAGACACAGTGAGCGGTGCACTCGTGTTTCTGTCAGAGCTGAGTTCGCTCTCCTTGCAGCACCTCGTCTGGGAGCCCTCCCATCCAGCCATGCATCTCAGCCCTGCTCTGCCCTTTGCCTTCGCCCGGCTGCTGTTCACATATGAAATGGTTGAGAATCCGCTCGGCTGTCTGCAGACTGGCGAAGCTGCCTTCTGCCTCAGACATCATGCTCTCCATAGCCGCGTCCCTGTCGTTGCCTGCCCTCCAGTGATGGATGATCTCGTTATCTAAATCCTCGATGGCTTCGCCCCCTCGGTGGTGGAGGTCCATCATGGCCTCTGTGCCTCTCAGCTCCTTCTGCATGTGATGGCGTGTCAAAGGGATTTCCTCCAGGCTCGCTGACCGGATAAGGATGGCATTGCCGAGGGTTGGACTCGTGGCGATCCTGCCGTCACCTGTCAGGCCATCGGACAGATTCTCATTGTGGATGGTGAACTGGAGATGAGGTATCTGCAGCGGGCGTGGAGAGTGAGGTCTGAACATTTCATCCCCCCCTGACTCGCTGTCTTTGTCCATGTCTCCCACCCGGTTTCTCCACACTTGCCCTCTGTTTGATCCTGTCAGTATGAATTGCGGGGTCTCTTCTCCCATCTCAGACCAGTCCGATTCCTCCTCCTCTGGTACCGAGCCCAGAGGTTGGTCTTGCCCACCTGCTGTGGCCTTTCCATAGTTGTGGTTGTCCATGAACTGAGCCGGAGGGGGAGCAATGGGGAGAACCACCTGATTAATGCCATCATCTGACTGAAAATGTAGATCGGTTTTGTGTAGCAGTGATGTTACCTACAGTAAGTAGAGGTTACAAACTGATTAGTTTATTGATTAAAAGAGAGCTATCATTTGTATTTCTTGGTCTTGTCTTTACTTACCCACAGAAATCATAAGTAATACAATCCATTCATTGTGGCAGCACCCTTTTCTGTCCCTCCTCCCCTACTTATTAAAATGTTTGTGAAGCCTCTGCCTAGAAATTAAAAGGGAGGTAAAGCTCTTACACTGAACGCTTCCACGCTGTTGGCGAACTTCGCATCAGCGAGCTTCTCCGTCAGCGCTGAGATACGATGGTTCAGCCTCTCGCGTTCTCCTTCCATACTCTGAGTCTGACAGGAAGTAGAGGAGGCACAGTTACCACAGATCAACCTTCAGTAAAGTGAGATAAGATATTCACCCCCAAGAGTTTTTACTGCTCAGTCTACCTTAATAATTGTGGAGAAGAAGGCTATATTTAAGACTCGAAAACACAAGAAACATAGAAAAAAGCCTCCAATCTCACCACTGAATGAAGCTTTTGCTCGAGAAGACTGTTAGTCTGTTGTGTGGAGGAGCAGTTATCATGTAGTCTGAAATAAGACACAGACAGAGATAAAGTTAGATACATTTAGTGAAATTATTCATGTCCTTTCTGCGAATATCAGCTGAGCACACTGTCAAACACAAGGACACGTACGTTAGTATCCTAACATTGTACATTGATGTGTGTATTATGTTACTGGAGGAGGTTAAAACAAGATGTTTTTATGCCGTCTTTACCTTTTAAACCTCTCCGTGAGGCTGCTCAGCTCCGTACGTGTCCTCTGAAGCTCGGCCTCCAGAAGCTTCTGGCTGCTCATGAACTCTTCTCCTAAACACTCCATCCTCACCGCCGTCTTCATCAGACTCTGATGCAGTCCCACATTCTGCTCCTGGAGAATCCTGTTCGAATAGATGCACACAAGATAAAGAAAATCAGGATTTTCTATGATAGAATTGTGTAACCAATGAATCTAAGAACAACCAGGGCGATGGTCTCTTGGATTTTGACTTTTACTATTAATCAAAACTGAAAAAATTATATGACACTTACATGATTGTACCAAGCTCGTGCTTCTTCTCCTGTAGGAAAGAGAACGAAATGATTTTCAACAAATGACATTCAGAAATAATATTTATAAGTTAAAAAAGGGTAATCATTATATTAAAGTCATGTTTAAGTGTTGGTTAATAGGTAAAAAACATGTTTATTGTTAGATTGTAAGTTAACAGTTAACAAGTTTCTTATAAATGTTCTACTAGATGTGTTCATGAAGCCTATTGTTGTCTTATCAATGTTAATACGTTAATGATCTCATGAGGACCTTTAACGGCTGATAGACTTGGACTTAAATACAAAGTGTTACCAAAAAGGGTCAAAGAGAGTCAAAAGGATGAAAGAAGAACGAAGGACAACCATTCTGAATGTCAATTTGATCACCATTAAATATGTGCAAGATTAGTAATCTATTGTTCTGCAGTAACTAATCTGATGCCAACACTGGTGCCCAAATCAATAGGCAGGCAAATTAGTGGAACATTGTTACATAACCAGTTAATCAACCGTGTATAACACAGGCAACTATTGACCTGCCAATAATTACTTTATGGACGTACAGTAATAAGGGATGTCATGAAGGAGAATGGTTTTAACCCCAAGAGAAGTTTCATACTTTATGTAACGCCGGGCCACTGAAGCTCGTCTGCTCCTCGTCCTGACTGGAGGGGCTGCCGATGTTCCTGGGGGAATCCGCCTTGCTGGAAAGAGACTCCAGCTTCCTGCGTGAATGTGGACTGACAGCTGTATGCGCCTTTGAATGAGTACTACGGTAATTGTCCTGGTGATGATGGTGCCCTGGACTGTGGTGGTCTTCATGGTGATGATGGTGCCCTGGACTGTGGTGGTCTTCATGGTGATGATGGTGCCCTGGACTGTGGTGGTCTCCATGTTGGTGGTGATGTGTTTCACTGTGGGGGTCTTGATGGTGATGGTGATGGTGATGGCCTGGACTGTGGTGTTCAGCATGGTGACGATGATGAGATTCACTGTCCTGGTCTTCGCTGTGCCGATGATGGCCTGGACTGTGGTGGTCTTCGTGGTGGTGATGGCCTGGACTGTGGTGGTCTTCGTGGTGGTGATGGCCTGGACTGTGGTGGTCTCCATGTTGATGGTGATGAGATTCAGTTTGGTGGTCCTCATGGTGATGCTGATGATCTGGATTACGATGGTCTCCATGTCGATGATGATGAGATTCAGTTTGGTGGTCTTCATGATGGTGATGATGGCCTGGACTCTGGTGATCTTCATGATGGCGATGATGGCCTGGACTCTGGTGGTCTTCATGATGGTGATGATGGCCTGGACTCTGGTGGTCTGGATTGTGGTGGTCTCCATGCTGTTGATGACGAGATTCGCTGTGGTGGTCTTCATGATGATGATGGTGATGATGGTGGTGGCCTGGATTGTGGTGCTCATGTTTATGATGATGGCCTGGACTGTTGTGGTGTTCGTGAT
>OMLP01007867.1:2076-14661 GCA_900302685.1 Spondyliosoma cantharus | reverse complement strand
GGTCTTCATGATGGTGATGATGGCCTGGAGTATGGTGGTCTTCATGATGGCGATGATGGCCTGGACTCTGGCGGTCTTCATGATGGTGATGATGGCCTGGACTCTGGTGGTCTTCATGATGGTGATGATGTCCTGGACTCTGGTGGTCTTCATGATGGTGAGATTGGCCTGGACTCTGGTGGTCTGGATTGTGGTGGTCTCCATGCTGTTGATGACGAGATTCGCTGTGGTGGTCTTCATGATGATGATGGTGATGATGGTGGTGGCCTGGATTGTGGTGCTCATGTTTATGATGATGGCCTGGACTGTTGTGGTGTTCGTGATGGTGATGATGGGTTGCAATATGGTGATCTCCATGGTGATGAGCATGACCGTGATGGTGTCCATGGGGATGGTGATAAGCGTTGCTATGACGTCCTCCATGGTGGTGAGCCTGACCATGGTGGTCTCCAGGGTGGTGGTGGTGAGCTGGGCTGTGGTGGTCTCTATGATGGTGGTCTGCATAGCGATGGTGATGGGAAGTGTTGCTGTGGTGACTATGGTGAGAGACGGGACTGTGGT
Source organism: Spondyliosoma cantharus (assembly GCA_900302685.1). Lineage (NCBI taxonomy): Eukaryota > Metazoa > Chordata > Actinopteri > Spariformes > Sparidae > Spondyliosoma > Spondyliosoma cantharus. The sequence continues at coordinate 14,100 of OMLP01007867.1, read as the reverse complement.
TGCGTCTGTGGCGATGATGGTGACCAGAACCGTGATGGTCACCTTGGTGAGGCTGGTGGTGGTGTTGCTTGTACGAAGGTGAACGAGAGCGACTCTGATGACTTTGAGACCTCGAGTGACGTCTTTCCAAAGAGCTAATATCACCGCAGCTTTTGGGCTTTCGGTGCATGTGATGGGCCGAGTCTGCAGAACGATGGCTATGATGGCGGTGGAAAGATCTCGAGTGAGAAATTCCAGAAGAGTGCTTGCTGGTATGGGAGTACTTGCTGGAGCTTGTTGAGTCTGCACTGGCAGGTCGACTTCTCTGCTGTCGGAGTCTCTCAACGCTGGTGCTCATCTTATGGGATCTAACGGAGGCCTGCCCCGGACTGCTGGGTCTTTTAGCATCAGTTACCCCGAGAGTGGTGAGCCTATTTGGGCTGAGCACCTGCCGAGTGATCTCATTAAGGAAGGCAGAGAACTTCATTTTTTCCTTCACTAAACTCTTCACGGCCTCACCTTTTCTCTGCTCTGGTTCCTTTCCATCCTCGCCTCCATGCCATTCTTTGTCTTTGGGTCTGGTGAGAGCCTCCATTGATTTGGCTTTGCGGACATCATTTCCTGAGTCTCTTGTAATCCTCCGAGTGTTCTTCAGGGTGCCACTGTGAGAGGACTTGCCCTTCTCTCGTTCCTGTTTCGCAGGGAGCCTATTCAGATAACCGGTTTTATCTATCAAAGGGGCTGTGTCGTCTCCTTCAAAGTACTTCTGCTTCCTGGAAATGTCAGTGCAGGACTGTGAATGCTGGGACTTCTTGAGTGGTAATAAACTCTCACTGCTAGACTCAGAGGACAGGCTGGAGGTAGACGTGGAAGCGGAAGAAGAATAAGAAGAGGATGAGGAAGAAGAGGAGGAGGAGGAGGATGTTGATGAAGAGGATGAAGAGGAAGAAGAAGGAGAAGAAGAAGAAGAAGAAGAAGAAGAGGAGGATGAAGAACCGCTTGAGGAAACTAAGGCTGTTTCTGGAAGAGAATGATGCCGATGGTTTTGCTTGGGATGGTGATGGTGAGAGTGAGAATGATGAGTCTTGACTTCATCATACTCATGTCGATGGTCGGGGTGATGATCGCTGAAAATGCTGTCGTCTGCTGTTGACTGGGTGCTATTTTAAAAAGAGAACACAGCGTTAATAACACACATAGCTAAAGATAATGATCATTTTTTACTAATCAGTAATTAGATTTCTCCTGACTTAAAGAAAAAAACAGAAAGTTTAAACATCTTGGACTATTTTGAAATCATGCACAGATTCCATAGACGATCACAGGCATTAACAAACTCACTCATGGCTATCATCATCCGACTGATGGTTGCGGTGACGATGGTTTTGGTGATGGTGCTTCATCTCTGGAGTTTTTGAGTTCGCAGTCTTTCCACGCTTGTGGTCTTTTTCTTTATGGTCGGACATTTCAGACTTTCGACTTTTGACGCCTCTGCTGTCCTGAGGATGAACAGGTCGGAAATATTTCTCCATCAACTGGTGCTGCAGCCGAGAGTCGTCCTCAGAAACCGGCACGATGTTGATTCTTGTTGTCTTCTTTAGACATAATAACACATAGTTCAGTCTGTCATGACTATTTATTTATTCTTATTTTTTACCTGAACAAAAGTTAACAACATTTCCTTTAAAATAAAAACATTGTAGCACTTTTAATTCATACTATTATTGCTAATAAGGAAAAACATTTCGATTAGACATCATAGATTTAATACCTCATCTAACTATACTGGATGATAGTAACAGTAATTCTATGATTAATTCTATGTATCTGAACTGAAAAACAAATAAAAAAGAAATAATGAAACATAATGAAAGCAGCGCTACATGCAGTGAAAAGGCAAAGAGTCCTGAAACTTGCAAACTTGTTTATGCAAAATGAATCTTTGTAAAGTCAAAGGTTTTTAATCCAAGTTAATGTTAATCAGATATTTGTCTGTAATCGACCAGAGAGCCGACATCTGTACTCACCTTCTGACAGACGCCACAGGAATGAAGCGGATGGCGGTGTTCATTGAAACACAATGACTCTCTCTCCCTCTGATGTGCCTTTCTAATTGAACTGGGAGCACATGTGAATCCCAGTCACACGTCGATATCGCGTGCCCTTCAGTAACAGGAGGCCCAGTTGTTGCATGCAGCTACTCTGACCTTTATTAACACTCGACTGTAAACTGTTCTGTGTTAATGCATTTTAAAGATAAGAGCACGACTAATTAACATACTGTAATGTGCACATACAGCATAACGTCAACCACAATGCAACAGCTGATCACTAAACTGTATATTTATATTAAATGCACACAGTTGTACAGCACATTAATAATAAAACAGTAAGTAAAGGAGCAAAGTGGTCTTATATATATATTTGAAACCTAGAAAAGAAAAAAGGCTACAAAAAATCTGGAAACTACCCCAAATATCAAGAAATCCACTCATGAATATTTTTTTTATTTTCACCTGCATATCACCAGAGTAACCGCTAATGGCTGCTAACTGTAGCTGCCATTAGCGAGTTAGCCCAATTAGCTGTGCAGCTAGCGGTCCTGACTGGTAGCTTGGAGCCCTGAAGCTTTAGACGGTCTGACAATAGCTGGCTAGCAAGCAAACTTAAGAAGATATGACAAAACTGTTATTTCTTCACACTCTGTTGATGACTTCTATTAATTCTTGAATGTTTGCAACTGAGATTCTTACATATTGCACCTTCAATAAACTACGGCCGTAGTTTTATATTTCATGAGTCACGAGAACTGCCTGCGTTCCCACCGACACACACAGGCGCCTGTTGATCTTTAAAGTGTCTTGAAACAGTAAAAGAGAAAACGGGCGTGATCATATCGTGCGTGGGTAACGAACAGACGTCACAGGGTGCACCTGCAAAGAGCGAACACCTGCAACGTCACAAAATAACCTCAGAATAAACTATTTCAAACCCGTCAATTACCAGCTAACCAACATGGATCAAATGAGGGGTAAGAAGACTGTAAATGTATCGGAGTCGCTGCGTTTACACGGACGATTGATCAGAATAAAAATACCTCATGTAACTACCTCATGGAAGGAACCACGACAGTGAGGCAACTTTTTTTGTTGAAGATCTCAAAAGATTTGAGGATCGTAGAACGCCTCGATGGTTTTACTGGTTAAATCTTCTTAATAGTTATATTTAGGTAGCTATGTTTTTTTCCCCAGTAAAGCCATAATGAGCAGTAATTGATGGCTGTAATGGTGCTGCTGTGGAATGTTATAGCAATAAAATATACTTAAATCATTGTGGCTGTTCTGTTTTTATGTCTTAGGGTAAAATAGGACCTGATTTTACGTGATAGAAGATCTTTTTTTTATGCATATTGCATTCAAAACGTGGTGCAGACACTTATTATGAGAGGGTTCTGAGGTCAGAATCTGTTAAGGTTTAGAATATGAACAGTTTGTCAGGATGAATCAGCCTAAATGTCAACAGATCAGGAGGATAATTCTCTAACCACGACTGTCAACACGAGCGCAGGGCAGCGACAGAACAACAAATGCTGCTTACAGTATCCATGTTAACTACAAAGTGTGAAGCTATTGACCGGGATGTCCCTATTATGTCAGTGCGATGGGCACTCTAATAACTCAGACCTACTGAGAAATGCATTGAACTCCAATAGAGTGACAGAAGCAATTACACATCCCAAGACACCCTGATGTTATATTAAACCCCCTCACGGCTCAAAAGCATTTTCATATGTCAGGAAACATATCCGACGACACAGAACACGACTTTGTGGTGCGTACAAGTGTCAGATCCGTCGTCCTCGTTGTCATTTTGCAGCGTGAATCTTTATTGCCGTCGGCAGCTTTTCCCCGAATCAATGTAATATGGCTCAGATCCACTGACGATCAATGGCAAAAAAAAACAAAACACTGCTGTGACAGTTTGGCAAACGCAATGGAAAGTTAGAGGAGGCAACTAACGCTCACATGCCAACGTTTGAATGTAACAGTGTTTATAACTATCTACACTCAAAGAGGGTTATTACTAGATTTCCCAATGACAGCATGTGATGAAGTGAGGCTGCATCATATCAGACGTCATCATGAGTCTGTTAAGCTCCACGACGACACGCTGTCCATTAACATGACGTCTACTCTGTTTCAGGAGAATGAAATGTCCCCCTATCACAATTTTACTTCCAGGAGGTTGGATCTCTCAGGGTCACTCATCCAGTCTTACATGCAGTGGTGGACCCAGGATGTTTAGGCACCAATACGCAGAAAGTTATAAAGTTGTATTTGTAGTGACGAGAGGGCGCTTCACCATGTTTGGTCCACTGAATGGGAACTCTAAAGGGCAATTTATCATGTTTTATCTACAAAATGGGGCATCCAAGAGGAACAGTCCACCAGTGCTTAGATGATCATACAGTCAGCAGCATAGACCAACTAAAAACAGTAAGAAAAGCTGAATTAATTATATTTTAAGCTGTTAACACCACTTGTCTTTGAGTGAGAGAAGGCAGAAAACATAAAGCAGTACAGATCTTGTTTTATGTGAAGAGCTGACTCTTAATATGCAGGTTCATATTTCTACTTCAACTAATTGCTGCACATATACAGCCGGGGAACGTTCACGTAGACAAAAGATGAAATGAATGTCAATCGATGTCTGCTTGTGCACAAACCTGATGGTCACCCGAGCTCACTTCTTTTTTACAGGACATCGGTGGGGAGCTAGCAGCACCACCAGGGGGAGTCGTGTTCGAGATATCTGTAGGATTGTGTCATCACAGTGAATCCATTCATCAGGTTTGATCTAAGAGACACGCCTGCCTCTTTCTCGCTGTCTGATGAAAAACTATTTAATGTTCTGTTTGTCTGCGATCCAAGTTTTCTTGATTCAGAGTCCATTCCTCACCCTTTGAGTAAATGAGATAAAGGGTAACGCACAAAATATTAAATTAAGCTCCATATTTGTCCAAAAGAAAATGCATTTCACCCTTAAATCTTGTCATTGTGTTGGCAACCGGAGCAGTTAGAAGTTCTTCAAGTGCAGGCGGGGCTGACCTTTTACCAAACTAACAAGATCTTAACAACTAATGAGTCATTATGAAACCTGTTATTCACGTTAACAGAGAGGTCCATGTCACAGCAGTGACTCACATGCTGTATAAACACCTTAAGCTTGTGTTTATGAACACCACTGTAGTTATTCAGAGGTGGTCTGAGTTTAACGCATTGGAGTGAAACCATTTTACTACCTCTTGAAATAAGGTGCAAACTGCATTATTGTTCAGAATAAACTAGACACACAAGTACGTAGCGTCTCGTCACAGTTTGATGATGAAAAGGAGAGTTAAAGGATAAGTTCACATCATGGGGATTTTGACACAGGATTACTCAAAAAGTACACAGTAAAAGTACTTCATATTATTCATGCAAGTAGTCCAGAAAGTACTAAGTTCAGCAGTATATGAATCTTGGACTACTTATGGAAACAATGTTTTTTTGTTTGGCTTTTTTCTCACGTCGTCCTTTACTTTGAAATCCGGAAAGCTACCTTTGTGATACCTTCAGTTTATTACCGGGAATAATTCCTGTAAAAGTCTCGTATGTTTCATGGGTCTGATTGTGAGACTGCAGTCTGCCCTAAAGTCACGACCAGCAGCAGGTTTCATTCCAATTACTGTAAATGTACTGTAAAAAAAAATGTCAGCGAGCCCCGGCTGGCTTGTCCGCAGTCATTATCTCTTCACTCCCACATCTTCACTGTACAAGTGTTAGCATGCACGCGAGCTCAACAGCAGGTCAAGGGTGTAAATAACGTCTTTTCAATTTGGGATCTCATGGCTTCAGGAGACTTGGATTATGCCGGAAGAGCTGTATGGAGCCATTTTGTACTCCTACTTCAGTTGTTAAAGAGAATGCTGCAGTGCTGTTTTGCTGTGAAGCTCAAGAAATGTTTTGTGGACTACGATTGGTTACATGCAGACACCCCTCCAGTTCTTGTCTTCTCATGTTTATTCTTATTGAAGGTGCGTGATATTTCACAAAGTCACTCTTGATACCGGTCATGACAGATGTTTAAAAACATAATACTGAAGTTTTGTAGTATGCCTGTTTAATGGACAGTCAAAAAACATGAAGAAAATGTACACAGAGCTTGTGTGGCAAATCTAAAAGCAATGCACTCGATTTCAGAAGTAATGCAGACACTCATAAATACTTATGTATTAATTATGTGTGGGCTGTGTGCGATTCCAGTTCTGGCCACCTCGTCTCTAAAAGGAGAAACGCGCAAGGCCTCAAATAAAATCAGCGAGTGGAGTCGGTTTAGAAAGACGCTATCGAAGGTTTTCGTTGCCAATTATATACATTCTGACTTCTCTGCCAGCAAAAGATGTTTCTTCCAACATCGACGGTGTTTGTTAAGTTTCTACTGAACTTAAGAAAACAAAAAAGAAAAAAACAACTTCCAAAGATCACTGATAATGTTAGCTGGAATGGTAAATATAAATACTACCTCTCTCTCTCTCCATCATTAGCTTGTCAAAGCAACAATAACAGAATTCACTGGGCGTTTGTCACCCTTGGAGTTTGTGGGTTGATCCTGGATGTTGTGAGATTTGTAGTGTCTGTGTCTGTGGAGGGCTGGAGATTACCTCCACTCTAAAGAGATGGAGCGCTCTTTCTCTATTCCATTCAAGTTGGGTAAACAGCTCCCTCTGCTGGGCTAACCCTGCGGTGGACAGTCCCATTTCAGCTCCATCTACACAGCCTTACATTGTGTAACACAGGGGGGGAAAAGAAGGAATCAATGCTTGTCATCAGTTTTTGCCCACACGGATGTGGGGGTTAAGAAGAGGATCTAAATTTGGGTCCGAGCCGGCGGAGGCACGTCCAAGTTTAGCCATGATGATTATCAACGTAAAGAATCCCAGAACTCCGACCAGGAGAAGCATGAAGACGCGCTGCTTCCAGGAGAAAGACGTCCGCTTTCCACCTGTGCGATTCCTAAAGAAGAAAAAAGAAAAAGTGTTAAAAAGAGAGATGATACTGACATTTGTAAAGTGATTTATGACTCGTGACAAAACAATAAAAGAGGCCCCAGCTTCACAGTGGATCACAACACTAACTTGAGAATTTGAGCAAACCAGCTCAACGCTGGTCGTCTTCGGTACTTGTCATCGTCAAAGTCAATCTGCGTGACAGAGCTGTGGCTGATGTCTCGAGTGTCGTAGATCTTCCTCGGTGATGATGCTGGAGAATTAAAAAAAAATAATTAATTAGACAAACTTTCAACAAATTGGTTACACTTTTCCATCAATCAAATTCAAGCATGTTTCAAATATTTCCAGCACTTTATGACATGAGACAAAGTTTGGCTTGAAAATAAGCATTTTTAATTTAACTAGGTTAACTAGTTTAACGCTGCCAGCTGAGACTCAATGATTCAAATAAATTCATATGAAATTTATGCTCTGACATATTTTATTTCTTTATCTAAAAAGGAAACTATTCATTCAGATAGTAGTTTATTATAAAACTTATGCAGTTACAATTTCAAGGACTGTATACAAAATCAATGCACTATTAAAACCTTGAAAACACCATTGAAATTCAAGTGTTCTCAAGGACTTCAGTTTCTCAGATATTCAGTATGTGCACAAAGCTGGCAGTAAGCTGGCAGTAAGACACAGTAGATTCAGAGGCCTTTGCATTGCTTTACCTGTGTGTAATGTAATTGTGTCGCGGGTATTAGCAGCAGTAAAGTTGACCACAGCGTGCTCCTGCGTATTTGGATCCCCATTTTTACGAGGACCTCCAATGTCTTCCTGTGCTGGAGGGGGCACAGAGCTTGGTGGTGGGGTAAAGCTGGTGTTGTAAGACTGACTGGGGTAAACGTTACTTTGTTCTTGTGCTGTCGACAGAGGAAAAGAGAGATGATTAAACCACTTAAAGTTCTCTTAAAGATGTTCATGTTGTTATGAATAGTAAACATTAGCGCTCACCATCAAATGTTGACCAGTCTGTGTAATCAGTGACATCAGCGGCTGAAGTCTCCTCAAGAACCCCAACGGGCTCTTCAATCTGTCAGGACAAGATGACATGTTGTTACAATACCATTTGCAAACATTCGTATAATTAGCCTCAGTTCTGAATGTGAATTGTTTTCAGGAAGGCTGTCATGAATGGAGATCACCAATTAGGGATTTATCTATAATAGGCCCTTACCAGTGGCAGCCCCAAGCCAGCTCTCGCCCAGTTAACAGATGACAGCTGCTCTTTCAGCACATCAGCAATCGGGCTGGCCAGGTTGGAAGGGGGAAAGAGTGGACTCTGGCAGGCGGGACATTGGTATCCCGCTGGAGCCGTATGGAGGGGCAGCCGAGATGCCAAGTTATTAAGACAGGACCAGTGGAACACATCTGTGGAAGGGGAAAAACGTTTAAATCCACAGTAACAGGGGTGAGAGCAAACAAAATTACATTCATCATCAATTGTCGTGCGTTTCCAGATACAGCTGGTGGAAAATATGTTTTTGGTCATTTAGCTGAACTGTTCCTTTAAACTTTAGAGGCTCTGCTTGACAGAGTGTATAATAAACAGAACCACAGGAATCTCACCATAGCAGACCAGCCTGACAGTGTCTTGAGAAGTCAGTGGAGTATTACACAGAGTACAGTTGGGGTTGTAATCGCTGTCCTGAAGCCATTGCAGATATGACTGCACGATACACTGAAGGGCAGAAAGTGGAAAGACAGATTTTTAATGCGGTGTTCAAGCTGCGTACAAAAAAAATCGCGTGATACTTTTTCACCCACTGACCTTGTTGTGGTTGGAGACGAGGCAATGCTCGCACACATTTACACGATGCTCGAAGCAGAATAAGTTGGTCACCTTTCTCTTGGGACACTTGCAGAGACCCATAGTCACCTGTGCTGTGTTGACAACAAACAAACACACAAAGGGTTTCGGTAAATTATAGACCATCCACCTGTAGCAGAAGCAAGAGGAATGTGTCTTCATTCACTGGATCGATATATCATTATGTTCTCTCACACACAGGCTAGAGCAGCAGAATACGGGCAAAGATTGACAAGGCTTTATCAATTTCCTTTTTCCAGACACACTGGCTGCAGGCAATGTTTCTGTTTGTGAACACTGATAGTAACAAGCTTCCTCCCTTCAGAGTGTTGAACAATGTGTCTAACTCTTCTGTCACATCAGTTTGTTAAAGACAATCCTAAATATTTGCCATGTGTGTAGGAAAATAACTTAATAGGCAAAAAAAAGACACAATGTGAAAATCTATCATGTAGGTCACAAAGAGGCTCATTGATATGTCAGTATTGGGTTGGATGACACAATAATACGTACATACCATGAAATAATCATCGGATACTGCGACATACCACATATAACACGGTATTAGTGATGGGACCATATAAAAAAGTGTGATTCACAATGTTCTCCTGATAATCATCAAAATATTCTTAAAACTCTTAAAATTGCAGTAAAACATCTGAAATGACTTCAACCTTACATTTTCTTGGAAAACAAACATTTCTATTCCATCACAGATGTGACCCTTTGTTGTGTGTAAAAAACAAACAATCAAAGAATCTTAAATAACGGTCGTCACGACAGTGGATTTCTAACTTTGACATAATACCTTGAAAAACATCAATATTCAATACTATGTTCCAAACCATGGGAAAGATTGACACAACATTGAGGGCAATTTTTTTTTTGATTTTTAATAAAAGACAAATATAAAAAGGCTCGGGTACTGTGTGCTAAACACAACAGCATTTAGCATAAATGACTTCTGACCACAGTCGGAGGAGTGTGAGGAGACATGCCTACGTAGGCACTGTGGTGGTGTGTGTGTCGACTTGCTGTCACAAACAAAAGAGAGTGAGACAGCACGGCTGATTATCAGCGTCTATAATGTGGAAAACGAGTATTCAAATATTTCGTATCGATATTTAAATTATTTTTGACAAGATTACAGACATCCAATTGATCTTGTTTTTGTGGGGGATACTATGTGTAACCCTTCAGCTGTGGTGACAGGCTTAGGCAATTAAAAATGAAGCAGGACACATATATAACTGCATGTCAACAGGCTAGACAACTTTTTTCAGGTCATTAATGTGAGGATTTATGAGGACTACTATCTCGATTCAACATTATCCCGATGATAAAAAGTAAAAACAAATCTTTGTAAGTGTCTTCCATCATCATGGTATCGGCCCATCTCTACAAAGTGTTCTGTATACATGTCCTGATATCTCTAATGTTGCATATATATTTGTCAGGTACTTCATTTTCTAGTTCAGCCACATACAGTCATTCTTGTTGGCTATTTTACAGTTTCTCAGTTTATTTTCCTGAAGAACTGACCTCACATAGATTTATTACAATAGTGACATACAGCAATTTAGCCACATTATTCTCATATTGTTCATATCATGATATAGTATGTTACCTTTACCTGACATTATGGTATTATAGTGATGTGCTTATGTTATTATGAATACAAGACATTTTCCGAAGTGTTTGGTTCCATCTTTGTGAGAGTAATTCAGTTCTTTAAAGGCATCTTGTCTACTTGATTACTGTCTCACTCCTGTCAGTCTCAATGAATGGGTGTGACTGTCCCAAACAAGGCTAACAGCTGCTGGATTCAAGCAACATGCTACTCATACTATCTGATGACGTGATGAGCACTTCTGTAGCTAAATGTTGTCGTTACAACGAACTTATCATACGCGTTTGATGCGTCTGTTTATCCGGTCTAAAAAACATGTTTAAATACCAACTAACTCGCCCTGTTGTCACCTTTTTTGACAGCCTCCACTCATCTGAGCTAACATTAGCTGCTAACCTCAGCTATGGAAGTTATCAGGTTGAGGTGACGTTAGCGTGCTAACCTAGCTAGCTGCTGGAGTTGAGGAAGTTTCCGACGCAAACATGACAAATAAACCCTACGTTACCTGTCACGCAGACTTTAATCAGGTCCCGTTGGTTTCAGGTTGTGTTGTACGATTGTCATTTATGCGTCCCTGTCAAATTCACATGGAAGGCGGCTCCAGGAGCCGTCATAGGCAAAACTTGGGGGACGCTGCTGGCTGGTTTCCTTCCTCTATGTTTATATGTGCCACGTCTCTTCCGCTTCTGCGTCTTCTTCGTGTGTTTTTTTTTTTTTTTTTGTAACAACCCAACTGATCCATGGCGCCATCTTCTGTTCCGGGGTGCCGCTCCCTTTACATCCCCTTTCCCAAAATGGGCGTTTGCTTTCAGTTTTGTCACATGTAGTTATGCATAGAAGGGAAAGCTATTAAAAAAAGCTATTAAACATATGATGCACAGTTAAGCGACGTATACGATGTAGAGTAGCTGTTTTAATCAATAACTGCCGCCATTTTTTTTTTTTCTTCTTCTTCTTCTACTCTTTTTAACTGTACTAGAGGAGGCTCCTTGTTTCTGCAGAGCATCCAGTCTGTCTGCGCCACACTGACATGTGAATTACATGAGATATATGTTATCTGTTTGACATTTTGTGTGCACATAAAGATTTATGACTACTTCTGAAGGGTGCCGTGAATTCTTCTTTATCCACCACAGCACATGTCTCTCTCGGATCAGGTTCCTCTTAATGATGCACGCTGCCGTGTGATTTATACGCCTTTAAATGGTCATTACTCTTCGTAACACGTCCCCGTCCTTTTACATTTAGCCTTGAAGCACAATTCACTAGAATCAGAATCAGAATCAGAAATGCCCTTTATTAGTCCGGCAAACGGGGACATTTGTGCGTCACAGCAGCCAAAGGACAGTTCAATAACAATAAACAATAATAATAGTAAAAATTAAACAATATAAGAAGAAGAAGAAGAAGAGCTGGAGCAGAAATAGAAAAAGGATCGTAACTACTATTCCTATATTAGAATTGCAATCCAGCACAGAACTTAAAACTGTATTAAAACCGTACAAC
>OMLP01007863.1:5124-25050 GCA_900302685.1 Spondyliosoma cantharus | reverse complement strand
TTTTTTTTTTTTTCCTCCTCCTCTTTGCCTCGGTACGGGAGCCGAGCGGGGACCAGCTGGTTACGCGGCGGCCGTGGGTCTCCACCCGAGAGTATGGCGGCTGGGATCGCGCTGGAGACCGAGGGGGAGACGGAGACAAGCCAGAGATGGTGAAAGAGAAACAAAGAGGCGCAAGTTTCTTTAACGAAGTGTCGACACAGCTTTTAGCGTGCGCTGCTTTTCCTCCACTCGGCCTCCTGCCTGAAACGTTGCGCCTGCACTTCATTGTAGGGGGGCTGAAGCCAGCGTCTTTTCCCCCCGCTGTCCTCGATGGAGCAAGTTTTGTTTTTTGTTTTTTCTGATGCAGACAGAGTGGTGAGCTAAGCAGATGAGAACCCGCACGGTCCACATCATCGGGCGATCTGTTCCTCCTCACTGTGCACATTTTCGGACATACTCGCGGTCCTCGGATGCCCGTATAGCTGTCAGTGTCTGGCCTGCACCGGGGGAATTTCTACAATGAAATCCATCTTGGGGCACCGAGTCTTTGTGCTCCGCCGTAGCTGAGCAGCAGGCGAGCGAAGGCTTGTATTATTGACAACCCGTTCAGAAAAATGGGAAACGGATGGTGACTGTGATTTCGTGCGGGAACAGTTTTTGGGTTCATTTCAATGATGCGCGGAGATTGAGACCGTTTCGACTCGATTGATATCCGCGATGCGCGAGTACAAAGTGGTGGTCCTGGGCAGCGGTGGGGTCGGGAAATCCGCCCTCACCGTGCAGTTCGTCACCGGGACGTTCATTGAGAAGTACGACCCCACTATAGAGGATTTCTACCGCAAGGAGATCGAGGTGGACTCCTCGCCCTCGGTGCTGGAGATCCTTGACACCGCCGGGACCGAGCAGTTCGCCTCCATGCGGGACCTTTACATCAAGAACGGGCAAGGATTCATACTGGTCTACAGCCTCGTCAACCAGCAGAGCTTCCAGGACATAAAGCCGATGAGGGATCAGATCATAAGAGTGAAAAGGTTGGTGAACGTCCAGATCGTTGAGATTATTCCTCAGCTGGCCTCTCAGGCCCTGCATGTAGTTTGAGGACAGGCCTAGGCCTGGTCTGAGAACTGTGCTTGACTGGAGATGTTGTGCACCTCCAGGGCAGACACACCATGCCTGCTCTATTTTGGTGTAGCAGGTCTCGCCCACGGTGCACACTGCAGCCCCAGCATCTCCAAAAAGTAATCAGAGTAGCCTCATCTCTGATTGTCAACAGTTTCCTCCAATCAGCACCTTGAAGGCCAGTCTGTCTTCCAGTCATAACATCCTACAGGCTGCTCCTCTGTCTGCAGCACTCAGTGTCTGCTGTTCAGGATGCTTCAACCCCCTGTGAAACACCCAGCCGGTCGGCCAGCCAGCCGGGGATAACCAGGATCCAGTGCAGACGGCTTGGAGGGAGCACGCCGAGCACTCTGACACTGAGCCCCGGCTCCTGCAGAGGAGTAGCCATGTTTTTAATTAACAGGCTGCACAAGCTCTTTAGGAAGGGAGACACAATTGAAAGCGTGAAATTGTCTGATGTCTGAGCGCCGTTACACAGATGATCCAGATATGAGGTCACTGGAGGAGTGAGACGCTGATTGATATGTGGAAGGGGCTGTGTGGTTGTGCTGTCGGGGTGTTCATCGGCTCAGCAGTGTGCATCCACCTGGTGACATGGCACGATGTTAGAATATGTCATATCTGCTGCTGGTTGGATCGTTGGTGTTTGTGGCCCGTGTGTGAGCTCAGTTCCTGAGTTCTATACGCAGGCAGCATAGCACCAGGCTGGGACTCTGTGGGTCCATCAGTCACTGTATGTCAGTGGATGTGTTACAGTCGATGTAGGGAGTCCGATCGGTTCCAGAGAGACAGGGGCTACTCTAATGAAGATGCATATTTGAAGGGCTGCAGCTTAAAGCTCACACAGTTTACTGATACAGCTAATGACATTAGATAATGCTCAGCATAAGGACAGCACAGTTATATCCTGCTCCTGCTTGTGTCTGTCTTATGTTGGCTGTCTGTGTTACATTCTTTGAGCCATAAAGGAGAAGTTTACCCAACAATGAAAATTCAGTCATTGTCGACTCACCGTAATGCTTATGGACAGTCAGGGGAATTTTAAGTAATAGGGGCTATTCTGGGCTGAGACTCACCCTCCATCCAAGTTTCGTGGAAATCTGTTGAGTAGTTTTTTGTGTGATCCTGCCTACAAACCAACCAATATGTGAAGACACAACCTCTTAACTGAAGTACAGTAGATGGGGACTTGGGGACCAAGCTCATCCAATGTAACCCAGGTCTCCAGCCCTGAGTTTCCAAATTAATTCGAAAAGAGGTTATTTATACCTTTGACACATGGTTGAGCTCATGCACCCACCTTAGGCGGGGTCATGCTAACACTTTTAGCTCTGCAGATACTGTTAAGATTTTAGCTTTAAGAAGGTTTTGTTTGTTTTTTTAAATCAATTTGGGATCTTAGGGCTTGTGGAGACTTGGATTATGCCAGACAGGCTGTACAGAGCCTGTTAACATTTCCTTTTAAGTCGTTTTTTTTATGTTTCAAAACAAGTCCCCATTCACGTCAGTTGTTTAGGAGAAGGCTGCAACGCTGTTTTGCTTGTGAAGCTCCAGAAATTTGTGGTGGACTACTTCACCTGACTTTCCATCACTATGACGGTGAGGAGATAATGTCTGAATCGAAATTTTCGGGTAAACTTTTCCTTCGAAATGAAACGTAACCATCTTAAAGATCGTTCGATTTTAGTTGCCTCCGTCACCTGATTGGATCTCAGCTTTTTCAAACACACCTCGTAAACAATCCTATAAATCTGTGGCTCCACATGAAAGAATGAGGTCAACATGTTTCCCCCATATGAGCTGAGAACGTGTTGAGGTATGTCTATCTGTGTGTGCGTGTGCATGTGTGTGTTTCATAAAATGTGTGTGTTTACATGTAAATGTGTACACGTGTGCTCACACAGCGAACGCATCCTGGCTGTTGTGTGAGTTCACACCCGAGTCTGGTGCTGCTCTCTACTGTCACTGCACAATTTATTTACTGTCGCAGAAACATCACACTTCACATGCTCACTCCTACACAGCAGTTAATTTCAGAGTCCTGTGCTTCACGTAGACGATTAAAACTTCACATTGTGTTAAAACAGTGAAGTTATAAATGCCTTTGATTCATATATTACGGTGTGACCTTTAACAGAGCTTGTTCTGAATGGAGTTATCCATTACATTATATTGTCTTTGATTACTCAGACAATGTCTCTTCATCTGTTAAGTAAAAGTTTAGTTTAGTTGATAATGTAAGAAAATGTCCTAACTTCCTAAAGCTAAATGGCTTTGACATTATGTCGAAAACGTGTCTGCTAAAGTTAGCATGCTAACCAGCTAGCCCCGGCCCGTTACAAAGCTCCTGTGCTAGTGGTTTAAACACAAACGATCACCCGCTGCTTCGAACTTGTAGTGCAGGCTGCTAGCCACAAGGCTAACTGAGCTAACTGGCTAACGGCAGATACAGTTGGCAGCATTTAGCAGTTACTCTGGTGATATGTGGCCCCTGTTTGTTTTGAGTATTCAATGGCAGGTGGCCAATTCGTACATAACCTTTAAGATCAGAGCAGGTTTGTTTTAGTACACAAACCTACTCGCAGACGTTTTCTGTGACACTTGCTCCTGACAGGTTGTAAAAATACTGTAAATGGTACAACCGGACACTTCTACAATGATACAAACAAAGAAGGTGTTCAAATGTGTGTCAGTTGACATGAGTTCATAGACATATGAAGACATAAAATTATCCTATACCACATCCGTAACCATGAAAGTCCACTCCTTGTTTTTCTTTTGTTGCTGAAGGTAAGAATAGTAACATTATATTATATTCATCATATTAAAGATAAACTCTTAACTTAATCCTGCATGATGGAACTGTGAAACAGAACAAAGGTCACACAGGTCGTTTTTTTCGATGACATTACAGCGAACTGTGATTGGTCGAGGGACTGTCATGTCTCTCAACCAAGTGACCATCATATCCAGCATTACTCTTGTTTTCTCATTCTTTGATCAGATATTGGCTGATTTTAATGACAATTTTATTAATAACATACCGGATTTTGTGTAAATGTGTGTGTAAATCAGCAATGATTTATTTCAGGTGTTTTCAAATTTGCCCTGCTTTGAAACATTTTGAATATTTCCCAACACTGGCATCAAATCAGATTTCCATTCCTTTTGTAACAGTTTTCAGCAATTACAGATGACAAATCCGTCACAGAAGAGAGAGAGCAGCTCATAACACGGTGCAATATCACAACATTTTGTGTTTTAGATAACGGCGGGGAACAGCTGACTGAAAAAAGGCCCCGCTGTGCTGTGTTATTGCTCTCTTTAAAATCCCCAGCTGAAATGCAACAAGCTCTGACATGTTCTGTGAGGCCGGGTGAAGGGCATTGTGGGAAATGCAGGAAATCAGTAAATGCGGAAAATCATCAGAGTGCACCTCACAGAACTTCAGACAACAGGTGTCTCCATCTGAGTATTGTATGTAGGAATGTGATTTTGCTCTTCCAGTACATCACACTGCCGGTGCTTCGCCTCCCTTTTTGTCTCTCATCAGTGCCAAAACACTTCTGACCCGTCACGACCGTATCAGCCTTCGCTCAGGTCAGAGGCGCGGCTGTGCGTCGCATTACTCTGAACCCTGTCAGTATCAATCAGTGCCTGCTGTTAGCAGCACAGACAGGCTTTAGCACAGAGGCCATGGGCGCACACGATTACACCCCGGCCTGCTCGTGTCCGCTGGGGACCTCATCGCTCCGCACTTCAGCTGCAGTTAACTATACACCAGGGATGTATTGTGATCGGTGACTTAACAGAGCATTTAAATAGCTGTGCCATGGTTAGAGGACAGCGAGGAAGGAGGGTGTCATGATAAATTGTGCTGTTACAGGCTCCAGTGGTGTCGTACACGCGGGTGTTGTTGATATCTTTCCTCTACATCTTCCTAAAACACGCTGCGTGTGTGCTGAAGGCTCTGTACAAACTGCGGCGATATCGTTCCTAGGCTTGTTCGCGTGCCAACTAGTTGAAAGGATCGAGATCAATAAATGGTGGAGCGGCAGCAGCCCAGTTCTCCAAGAAAAGATCCTCTTTCATCCGTGTCTTTGTCTGTTGCGAAAACTGGGCAAAAGAAGTGAGCGAAAGTTCAGTGGTGATTGCTTAACGGTTGACTTGGCTTTAAGAATGATGTGTTCAAGGCCCTCACAAGCAGTGGTTTTGCAAATATGCAACAAGTTGTTTCTGCTCTGTTTTGGCACTCACTGCTTCAGATAGGGTGGCAGGAGTTGGAACGAATGCTAGTTATACAGGGCTGGGATTAGTGAGAGAAACCCATGTTTTACCTACCTCCGAAAAACATACCATTTGTATCTGTAGTGACATAGGTCTCGGGTTGCCGGTTGGTTCTCCACTTTGGTCCAGACTGAAATATCTCAGCAAGTACTGGACGGACGTGCCAAGATTTTGTACACAAAGTCCCCTGAGGATGAATGCTAATGACTTTGGTGATCCCCTGACCTTTTCTCTTGCTCCACAGCGGGTCACAGTTTTTTAAATAATCTGTGAAATATCTCAGCATCTTCTGGATACACAGGCACAAAATTTGGTGTAGACGTTTTCGTGGTCCAGGCCATTTGTTAATTTTTTTACAAACTCAGCCATTGAGGATCCCTGGTTCCCTCGACAAAAAGCCAACAAAACTTTTCAATTGGATTTGGGATTATTGTAGAAAATAAGCTCCGTGACAAACCAAAGTTCATGATAATTTTATGTTTTGTTTAGCAGGATAATCTTCAACAAAGGACAACAATTCTATGATTTTTTTAAGTATAAATACGATCAGCATAAGTAAAAAGCTAACGTTATGTTACAAGCCACCCCTAAGCTTCTTACTACACCATACTGTGTCCACTTTACTATACATTGATCATTCTACAGGTTGGAAAGTTACAATTAGAATAGTTTGCAGCTGAAGTTGGCCTGTAAAGACCGACTAGATAGAAGATGAGTCTCCATGTGCAGCGTGATGACATTTAATGTACCCGACAACCTCTGTAGTCTCATTTAGCCACTTGTTAGCAACCGCCTTTTTTAGGAAACACATATCCTTGGGGGGGTATACACTGACTTATTTTATGTTGTTGAACAAGAACGGAAAAATCTTTTTATGCTTGTGTTAACCACAGACCTTATTCCAGGCTGTTAACCCACAACCCATTGACTTCTAGACAAGGGAACCGGGAGTGCAGAAATGCTAACTTAGGACTAATTTCTACTAGTAAGTCGCCATGCTTGTGTGACCATTCAGCTCAAAACTCGGTGTGTTTAAGCCTCACAGAGCCATTGGCAAAGCTATAGCAATCACAAGCATAGTTGGGAAGAAAGGCCGGGCAACCATATCAAATCCAGGGTAGAATTTGCTTTATTACGTTACAATAAATAAGTTACAATAAACTGCGTCTCGGTCGAATGAATAGACTGAAGCCTGAGAAGCACACCCAGAAGCAAAACATTGAGCCATCCCCTGTAGACATAAAAATCCTTTCTGATGAAGAATGTTAACATCTCGGTTGCTCCCAGCAGCTACAGTGGCAACAACGCAACTCACAGGAAGTTAGTGATCAGCAGCGAGGCTGACAGCTTCTCCAGCACACTGACTGTACGTATTATATTGTACAGTATGTTACACTCCAGCTAAAGGCACCATCCTATCACCCTTAATGGAGAATACAAACCCTCAGTGAGCCATGATGATTCCCTGCAGCTCCAGTCCATAAACAAATTAAATCATTTTACTCACAGTGTATCTTCTTTTGTTCAGTTTGTCACATTGCACTTCTCATCAATGCTTCAGACTGAACATTTACCTCCAAAAGTCCAGTTCTGTACCACAGAGCTACTCACAAAGAGCAGGAATGATGTCAAACGGTGCGTTGCACTCAAACAGTGTTTGGCAGTTGGTGACAAAATGCCACTGAGCTGTTCCTACTCTTATAGAGGGCCATTGCAAACTGAAGGGGACTTGTAAGCTGCTGTCATGGATAATCAGAGAGAAGAAAACAACAAGCAATTATGAAGACAGCCAGGCAACACGCTGTGTATGCACAAGTGGTTTGTAGCTGTTGTTATGGTCTTAAGTCTTTCAGTGAGTGAATCTAAATGTACTCAAAGAGCAGGAGTACAAGAGCGCTTCAGTTTTTTATGGCCAAATCCAGCCAAGCAAAGTTTGCAAATTTTACTTTACTTTTTAATTTTACACATGCTCAAGTACGTTGTCCAACATCAAGCGTTATCAACTATTTTTTTAAAATTACCCACCTGTCACATTCATACTCCAAGCAAATGGAAAGCAGAATATCGCCAGAGTAACTGCTAGCGATTGCTACTGTTGGCTATTAAGCTTAGTTAGCCGTGCAGCTAGCGGTTGTATTTGCTGAGTCTGCCTGGACTTGGAGCTCAGAGCACCGGGGGAGGGTTGGTGCTGTTTGCTATCAGACTAGCAAGGGGTTAGCTGGGCTAACTTCAATAGATATCTCTGAAACGACATATAGACGTCTTTGATATAAAGTCAACATTTTCTTTTCTGTTGATAATTTTAGTTAAAGGTACAATACTTTTGACACCTGTCAAATTCATACTCAAAAGAAGCTGGGGGCAGTAACCGCTAACTGCTGCTAACTAGAACTGCTGTTATCTAATTAGCTTGGTTTGCTGCATCTAGTGGTGTGGACCAGGAGCTCCGAGCAAGGGAGTGTTGGGGAGTCCTGCTAGCACAGGAGCTCTGGACTGGTATGGGCTGGGGCTAGCTGGTTAGAATGCAGATATTGCTGCAGCGCAATACAAAGACATCATAACATCTATCAACATGCTATTTCTTCACATTCTGTTGATAAGTTTAGTTGACTGTTAAATATTGCACCTTTAAGAGATCCTTTATGACATCAGACTTACACGTCGAGTGTTGAATCTGGAATAATATCCTCTGTAATGTCTCATTTTCAGACATGAGAGGAGAAGGTGACTGTGACATTTAGATCACATTTTGTTGTTATAAAATGTATAAATTAGTCTCTGAACTGTTCAAAGCTTACTTCTCTCCTTAGCACTGTTTATGTACTCATTTCTGATGTAGTGGCACTTTGCATTTCAGAGGACATAAGAGGAATTCGTCTCAAATGGCATGATTACCACAGGGAGCTGGTAGCGTGCCGTGTTATTGCTGTAATACCTCAGATCCAAGGATGGCTGGCCCGCGCTGTCTGTCAAATACAATACTCGTTTATCTTTCCCATTTTGACATGTCTTGGCCACAGTCGGAATCAGTCTGGAGGAAAGGGGAGGCAGAGATTTAGTTTTCACAACCTGGAGAGAATCCAGATGGAACGTTCAGTAGTATCTCCGATTGTTTTTTTTGTTTTTTTTTGTCTTTCATTCTTTCAAAAAAAGCAGAAAATCTTCAAGCTTGTCATGGCATGTTTACCAAAGTCTCCCCAGATATTTACTCCTGATTAAATTCTTTCCCTGCCCTGATGCTGTGGCAGAAGAGAGGAGCTTATTGCTGCTCTCTGACTCAGTCAAATTCTGACTAAACTGAAGACCCCTCCTCAAAATGGCCATTGGGAGGCCGTTGGTTTTTCCTCCCTCATCCTGACAATGCCGGCCAGAGTCAAATCCAGAGAGTCTATGGCCGCTGGCTTCTACCGTCCGTCCGTCAGCAAGGTCTGTGTGAGTTGATGCATCATGCATTATAGATAAGGTGTGTCTGGGGCGAGCTCCAATGGGTGTTTGCAGCCGGAGTGCTCCGATGCGGGCGCCGTCAAGCTCACAAGCTGCAGGGCTAAAGCATGACATGTTATTCGTGTTGTTTGTGTCACAGCACAAAACACAACCAGACTCAGTTATTCATTTGTCTTTTGAGGCTCGTGACTGAAGCGTGTAAACCGCTTTTTACTGTGTTCTGTGTTTCGGACAAGCCTCGCTTCCTTGCGTCAGCCACCGTTGGGTCCAAACACACTGCGGCCAACACCCTTCATGCTGAGGCCCTGGGAGCCTCGGTATCCGTGGCAGCCACTGTCTCACACCTCCTGGGAACGCCGGTTCCCTCCTCTGTTATTATGACTATATATAGACCCTTTCCTTTAGTACCAAATGTCTTTGTGCTGCACGTGTTATGATGAGGCCCAAAAGAGCTACATAACTTGCATATGGCTGTTAGGTCCTCCATGATGGTTAAAAGACAAGAGCACACAGCACGCCCCGGTGTTTGATTTGACCTTAATGGAACGACTGAAGTTAGGCTCCACCTGCTGTTTGGTACATCCACAATTCTATAGTTAGTTTCTTGCATTTTCTAAATGTCAAAAAAATCTAAATCAAAAGGTTAATTTCAGGCACTGGGACCCCCGTTCCTCTCCTCAGACCCCCCATAATAAATCTTAATTTAACCCCTGTATGAAACAAAAAATGAATCAATTAATACAGGCACAAGTAAGCAGATTGCTACATTGATTGATAGTGAAAGTAATCACGGAGCCCTCTTATTACATCACTGATAATAGTGATAATTGGCACTTGCATTTTTGCTCACTTAGGGAGCTTGATTCCATACACAGAGCTCAGGTAGTAACCATCACAAACTGTGTTTTTTCTGGAGAAATTAGAATTTGTGGAAAGAGAGTGAGAACTGGTATTAAACAGAGTATAATGGTAGATAATATATGATATGGTAGTCCGCTGTGAGGGATTTAAAGCAGGAGATTTGAGCCTTAACCACAGCCTGGGGCAGAAAAGAGACACTTAAATGGCACCGTTACCCCAAACTAAACATTGAGCCCCCTGTGGCATCTCCCAGCTATAAAAGTAAAGGTCTTGCCTTTCAGCCTGCTCACCCACAACTATGTTTAGGATTTTTCTGGAGAAGGTGGGAAAGGGAGTTTAAGGTTGAAGGCAAGAACTGCCTACCACCACTGAGATGTGGTCCAAAATAGTTAAATAATGGCCTTGCTGTTTTTTATTGACACCAGGAATGCAGTGAATGAGACCTGAGCGCTGATGCTGAGAGGCATAAGCTGCAATTCCTCATTCAGGATGCCCCTGAGCTTGTAGGAACACTATCACTTTCTTGGTTACACACCGACCAACTTCGTAAGATCTTCTCTTTAATCCTGGAAGCTCTTCTTGGCTGGCGAGCCGTTCCTGTGAACAGAACAGGGTAGTCGAGATTAAAGTTCACTCTGGATAATGTATTCATGGGTAGATCAAAGTCAGCTTCCTATTCTCTGAATGTTGAAACTTATTTAAAGCTGAAACCTGCAGCCCCTGGACCTCTGAGAGACGCGCCACTTGGAAAAGTAACACAGTAGCCGCCTTCCCATCTCTACAGCGTTTGTTATTTCCTCGCATACCTGTTACCATAGCAATCAAGGATGAGGAGGATTTTTTTCCCATTAATAATTTAGAAGCATGTATATTTCATGGAGCGAGGGCGGCTTTTGAAAACCCTAATGATGTTGATGGGTGTTTGGGTGCATGACTCTGGTCAGATGTGACGACGCCGCTCGGTGTCGCAAACAGCGACATTTAAACCCCACTCAAACGACCAGTCCGACAGACGGAAAAAGGCTCCCTTGCACACACGGATTAGGATGAAAGAAATAACCTGTTGTTTACCAGAGGAAGTGAATCTGCTATCCCTCTGATGTTTTTGATCTTTGTTATCTCCTCTGATTTGTACAAACTGCCTCACATGTTCCACCCGACATGTTCCCCAATATCAAAACTGATGTGGTGATTATACATTGGTGAAACTGCGTCAGAGTCATTCCTCTTGATAATTATAGTGCTGTAGCCTATTTAATTGAGGCGACCGTGTCTTTCGGGTGTCCACTAAGTAGTCCAGTTCCACAGTGACATGTTGTGCTCGGGCAGCATGACAGGGAGTTCACAGCTCAAAGGATTATGGCCACTTCCTCCCCTCAGGGGTCGAAGATATGCTGCCCATTTCCTGTCCTCTACTGGGTCAGGCTTCAGACTCGGTGCCTACATGGGGCAGGGTGGGCGGCATGGAGGTTGAGTGGTTAGCGCCCCACAGCAAGAAGGTGCTGCCCCGGTTCTTTGTGTGAAAAGCTTCCGCCCACAGTCAAAGACCACGTTTGTCCCAAAGTAGAAACACATCGTTTTCTGTCAGATTTAGCCATCCACCCACAACAAGCCCACGTCGTACACCCAGCTGAGCTGAAAATATATATTTTGAAAAAGCCAGGCTTATTTTGTCATGTGCATGTGGGGAAACAGATGCTTTCAGAAACAACCGATAAATCAGTCGGATCTGTGTTTGTTGAGACCTGAACTTTCTTACCTACAGTTGTGTTTGTAATTACGAAGAAAATTACTTTTGGTTTTGTTTATTGTGTGGACAGATTGTCGCCGAGAAACATCTGGATGCTTTCAATTCGACAGTTGGGCTTTAATTGATTTTCAGGCACAAACACAGTCGCTTCCTGCTGCAGAAGAACTCCAGAAAGTGCTTTCAGTAATACAAAGTGAAAATAGACGTGAGAAGGAGAGATGGTTATGAGAAAGCACAAACGACTTCCTGACTGTGTGCCAGAGTCCCTCGAAGCAATCTAATTATACGAGTAGCGTTTCTAAAACTTGTATTTCATCCAAAGGTTTGTTGTCTGAGGATGACAGTTCATGGTCCCCAGGGAATGACTCCCTAACGACTTTGGTGATCCCCTGAGTTTTCTTGCCACCGTGATGAGGTTGACAGTTTGTTTTTTGATAATCTTTGTTATCTTGATAACTGTTGGACGGATTGCAATTACATCTGATGCCTATCCCCCCTCGGGATGAATTGTAATAATTTGGTTATATACTGACATTTCATAAAGCAACATCATCAGGTTAGAATGTTAGTTTGTCACTGCACTATGACCCAATATCAGCACCATGGCAATAATGAGCTCCATTTGCTTTGTGTATCAGTTCAGGGCCGTCATGGACTTCTGTCTCTGTTATACAGTGCAGAAAGATACGTGCTGTGTGTCATGTTGTCCAGTTTCATTGGATTCATCTGTGACCTTTTAAACTCTTAAGTACTGGTACTCAGTAAAGACAGACATGAGATGACAGTTTCCTTGTAATTAAATATGCTACATAAACCACAGAGAGAGAAGTGCAGATGACAGGATGGTATCTTGAGTTTACTTTTTAATTAAATGTCCATGTTGCTGGAGTAACAGCTAAAGGCTTCTAACTGTAGCTGCCCTGAGCTAGTTAGCTTAGTGAGCCGTACAGCTAGCGGTTTGGACTGGGAGCTCGGGACCAGGGAAGTGTTAGTGTTCACTAGAACACCACCATGTTGGAATGGGGGGCAGCTGGTAAGCATGCTAACTTCAATAGATATCTCTGCAACACGCACCATAATGTCAAAACTGCTATTTATTTACATTCTGTTGATCATTTTAGTTCATTTTTTGTATGTTTTCAACTGTATTTTTTACATATTGCCCCTACAAACCAAAAGCTGTTTTTTTTATTTTTAGCTGTTATTTTGTGTCCAGACACTGTCATGCCATTGTGATATTAATTTGGTCATTTAATTGAATCTACTTGAACATACATTTCAAAATGGAGGATTTTGCTCAACAAAAACTAATTTGATGAGATTTCATAATAAAAATTTAATTTAATGACGCATGGATGGATTTTATATTCTGAACATCATAGTAAATGCACATTTATATCAGCGTGTATGTATGTGTATGTACATATAGGTCCAGTATGTAGAATTAAGGGGTATTTAGCAGCAGAAATAGAAATATAATATTCATAGTTATGTTCTAATTAGTGTATCATCACCTGAAACTAAGTAACATTGTGTTCTGGTTACTTTAGAATGAATTCTTTGATAACAAATCCAAGGTGGAGTCTGCCACATTGCCCTGTCATGTTTCTACAGTAGCTCAGAAACACTCTGGCTCTTTCATGTTTTAAGCATCCACTGTAGAATAGGGTGGACGAGGGGTATTCAATCAGTTACAATCTGCAACTTCACAGGTAGATTCCACTAAATCCTAGACACTAGTCCTTTAAACTGATGCGGAATAAGAGGATAATTGTTTCTGTGTTAATTTAGTCCATTTGAGGGCATAAATGACTGTCCTGTGATAAGACCAGCGACCCAATCAGGATGCTTCCCTGCCTTTGCCCAATGCTGCCTGCCTTCCTTCAACAGGAAAATGAATGAATGAGGTTAGGTTGTCTATTGTTGCCATTGAAAGAAAGAATGTTGAATGACCTGATGTTAAATCAGATCATATTTCAATTGGCTGCTACACAAAGTGGAATTTATGGATTACAGATAATTAAATAGCTGCATTAAGTAAATGATTTTCACATGCGAAGAGCAAAGGTCTGATTCAGCGGTGCAATTAAAACCTTTTGAAGCCTTAAGAATGTGCTAATACCAAGTTCTGAAAGCATAATTGCCTGTCTTTTCAAACCTGTACTGAAAGAAAATATGAGAACACAAAACCCACTGATTGCTTCCTCAGCGTGCGCTTTTGTCGAGTATTCTCACGTGTACGTCTGTGTCTGTCCTCAGGTACGAGAAGGTTCCTGTGATCCTGGTGGGGAACAAGGTGGACCTGGAGAGCGAGCGGGAGGTATCGTCCAGCGAAGGTCAGGCCCTCGCCGAGGAGTGGGGCTGCCCGTTCATGGAGACGTCGGCCAAGAGCAAAACCATGGTAGACGAACTGTTCGCTGAGATCGTTCGGCAGATGGACTACGCTGCCCAGCCGGACAAGGATGACCCCTGCTGCTCCTCTTGCAATATACAATAGCCCCATGGGCCTCCATGGAACAGTCCAGGAGCCAAGTCCATTTTAGAGGAAGCTTCAGCAGAGAGATACACACTTAGACACACAACACATGCACATGCCAATTAAACGGAAGAGAAATTCACGGTTGAACGCGATGGATTTTTAACTGTATTGAGCGGAAAAATCAGCAGCGACAAGATTATTAATATCAACATGTGAGTCATGAACACATTTTGAACGAGGAATGCTAGGAATCTGCCACAAGAGAAATTGAAAAATTGACAAAATCAAACGTGCCCCCCATGCCTTATGTTACTCTCCCCTTTGTTTTTTGGGTCAGTTTTATCCTTTTTGAGGTCGTGGAGAAAATCATCAGCAATCACACATCAGGAGCTTTACTCTTTAGGTTGTTCTACAGTCTGCTATAAATGACTTAAAACGTGTTTTCTCCTGATTTTGTTTTGCACAGAATGACAAGATGCATTTTATTTTGTTACCATGACTCAAGTACCCAATCACAGATTTCTGATCCAGTTGTTTTAAAATATTCAGGAGTATTTGATTTGCAGTATGTACAATCCTCCTCCCAGCTTATTTTGTGCGGTGGTTGGTTTTTCTACTCATCACAACAGGGCTGAACCAAGGAGGTGCCCTGAAAGCACCTCCATTTTCATACATAAGGAATGGAGAGGAAAAACGGTTGATAAGTCAGTGTCTTTCTTGAAACATCAATGCAGTCATCTCCTTTCCTATTTTGAGATACAACAGCAAACGTAAGCAGAGTCTTTCAAATATCGTGTGATGTTTTGTTTTCCTCTGCCGGGAGACTCTGCCAGCAGATTGCCGCGTAACAATATAACTAACTGCTCCATCCTGATGGGACAAAGAGTTCACCTTTCCAGTGTTTGAAATATCTCTACAGACGATCTCTCTCTGGATGACATTTAAAAAGTGAAGATGCCAACATTTGTCATACTTTACATTTTCCGTTTCTCCTCCGGTATCAAAATGGAAATGGGGTGCTCTCGAGTTTCAACATCCCGATCCCATTCTTTCCGTGCTCAGAGTATTCAAGTCCATAGTAACAAATAGCAACAACGAAGGCGATGATAATAAGAATAACCAATAGTAGTGTAAATATTTTGTATTGAAAAGTGCCAGCTCCTAAGAAGACAATGACTCGACACGTGGAACTGTCAACTGTATGCATGGCTAGTGAACATAAAAAAAGGACTCTATCTGTTTGAGCTTAATATAGGCTGTGGAAATGTGCAAAACAAACACATACACGTCTGGATCTGGACACTGTATCAATTGTACATCTACAGTATCTTGCCACGGGAGCCAGACTTTCCCCGTGTAACCATTTTCATTGTTGATTTTATATTTTTTTATGTGACCATTTACTCTTTATTCCCTCTCTGAATGGTGACACTGTTACATTTGACACCTAAACAATAAAAGTGCGTTCAACACTCGACTGAGGCTGCCAAGTCAAAGTGAAATGAAGATTGGGTGACGCTGTTTTATAGCTATTATATAACTGTTATTCTTCTGTGCTGTTCCTACATGTAATTCTATGTGACAACTACATTTACATTTTTTAATATTTGACAGGGGCCCTATCCACTATGCACTCTGCTAATAATTTTGGTCTTTTCAAAGTTTCCCCCTGCTTTGTGCTGTCATTATACTGTCAAAAATAGGGATAAGAAAATAGTAAAAAGAGGTACATTGATTTCAGGGATGATTATGCTCGACATTTTGAACCTACAGTTGTCATAATTTGGGGGCTTTAGGGCAGGAAATCTTCTGCCGACCTTTTTTTTTTTATTACATATCACAAATCAAGTTATTTTCATTTAACAGAAAAAAAGATTTTATATGCATTTTTGTGCATATAGTGCAGTAATTTTGGGTGCATTATGCTTTTTACTGCACTTCATAGATTCATATCTCAACAGGACCCCCTGACCCACAAAAAATGAAAGCTCATGTCTGGACTGTGTTGTTAAAAAGGTTGGTAAACAGGAAGTCAGATGTTGCCATGTAGTCATTAGACAGCTGTGAGACACAACTTGAGCCCTGTTTTATTGCCTATATTTATTTGCACTTTAAATTGGCAACGTTATAGGTATGCCAAATTAGATATTAGGTGCTCCTGTTCTCAATGGACCCATGGATTCACAGACGACTATTACTGGAATGCTTTGATCCTGAAAAAAAACTTCTTGAGGAAGTTCTGGTACTTTCAAGGCACATCTGTTTATCTATGGATTCGAAGCAGATCTATTGACATTAATTTGTGATGGACATCAGAGGAGACAGTGCTGTCCTCAGCAAGCATGAGTCCCACTGTTTCTAAAAATATGTGTATTAACAACTGTTTAAAAAAAGTGATGCTTTAGATGATGAAAATGTGCCAGAAAGACTTTAAAAGCAACACAATACAAGGTAGGAATAGGGAATATTGTGGATCAGGATAACCTTGTATCCACCGACATGTCCGGTGCTGTGCTGCCTGCCTGGGTCTCACAGCGCCGGCTAATCCCCGTCTGATCTGTTATATCTGGAGTTCGGCATGCTGCTCGAATCTCCAGGTCGTCAAGACTGGAGGGTGCCTCCTCCTGTTAGGTGGGACTCATTCTGAGCACAGCTCTGTCTAATCCGTCCTGAAGACTGCTGTGAGACACCGACAGTGCGGATCTCCCCACTTCATGAGAAGCCTTAATCTCTGCCAAACCTCTTCCGATCCAAGATGACCTCATAGTAGAAGTTTTACTTTACTTTATTTCCTCTTCTTTATCTAACCTGGTTCCAGACTGATTGCTGCCGACATCCCAGATTTGTTTAGTAAATATGTCTGGTGTTTCCCGAATTACAGAAAATAAATTACCAATCCGAGTTTAAGTGAGAATAATTTTGAAAAAATGGCTAGCTAGCTAGTTACAAGTTCTAAGTCGACCTACGGCATTACAGGAGCAATGTACGGTCAGAATTTTAGTTAAAATCGTCCAAAAAGTGAACTACCATTATCAACAGAGTGAAAAAACAACAGTGTCAACGTTATTTCAAAGTCATCTATCAATTGTGTTGCAGAGACTTCTACTGAAGTTAGCTTGTTAACCAGCTAGCCCAGCCCGTCCTGTCTCCAAACACCAGCTCTGTACGACAAGAGGCGATAGTTTGCGAGCCAAACAAAGTCACTTACGCATTGTTGCGGCGAGATTGAGCCAGAGCATCTGGCATTATGCTTTTAGCTGTAATGTTTTCTGGACTCAGCCTGGTCTGAGTATGTCAATCACTGGAGATGACTACTGGTGCTTAAGACAAACAGCGAGGGAATTTGGCAGCTGTTTCTTTACACCAGTGTTTGTTTGGATCTTTTTTTCTGGCCTCTAGGGCGCTCGGCAAAGCCCTGTCAAAAGCTTGTGCCAGTGATAAAGCGACTACTTTGTAGGCATTCAGGGTCTACAGTTCCTGAGGCTGTGAGAGGTCTACTGTGGTGAAAGGCTTATCATCAACAAAATAACAATTCTACTCCAATTACAGTAAATCCTGTTTGATCTTGTGGGTACAGTTCTCTGAGAGAAATTAACTAGGCAGACAGAAGTCAGCTTGGACAAATGGGAACAACAGACAGCTCTCAATCTCCTGATATTTAGTTCAGCTTCAACACTTTGACACGAAGGAGGGAAATTCATTCCAATTTATCATGCGTTATCGCAGATGATAAAAGTATTTGAAGTTCGCTGAGAAATCACTCTTATCTTTTCAAATTAATTTTGGATCTTTTGTCTTCCAGAGACTTGGACCATGACGGATAGACTGAGTTAAGCCATTTTTATGTATTTTTTTGGTTGTTTTTCCCCATCTACTTCAGTTGTTCAGGATGGAGAATGCTGCAATGCTGTTTTGCCGTGAAGTTCCATAAATGTTTTGTGGACTACGAAACTTTCCATCCGCATGAGAGCGAGTAGACAATGACTTAATGGAGTATTATATACAGTAGGCCTACCTTTTAATATACTTTATCCAAAGTGATTATCATGCTTTTATTTAAAACATACTATTAGAGACATTTTGAACATTTCTAGAACTGAAATTTAGGTCACGGTATCTGATGAATGACAGAAACTTTTATTTGAGAATGTTACAGTGTGCTTTGCAGGGTACCATGCAATAAAACAGATCGTGCAAGAATATTAACAGAGCCTAATACTCAATAGTAAATAAAGGATGTATTTCTGAATAAATCCTTCCATTTTGGGAAACATGGATTTGCATTAAATCCCTCATGTCAGAGAGGTCGAGCAACCAAAAATTGAATTTAAAGACGAAATGGTTTCAAGAGCGACCAGCTCCTCTATGTTATCAGTTCTCCTTTATTCTTGTTTTGCCTCCCAACTAATTTTAGACACTGTTTTGAATCAGTGATGCGGACTGAAAGTGGCCTGCTGGGGGAATCGCCTGTTAATAGATCCGGGGAAGAGTGCGCCGGCATCTCCTCTGAGGCGCTTGTCAACATCCACCTCCAGCTAACTAATGTGAGGGAGCGAGTAAAGCCTGTGTGATGGCGCTTATGGAGGTGCTTTATCCACCTCGATGAGACAGGGCAGAGGGCCGAAAGGACCGGATGGTGAGGCGTCTCAGTGGGCTTCATTAGGGAGCAGAATCCCTCTGGCATCACTCACAGCATCATTTGTGTTT
This sequence comes from Spondyliosoma cantharus, assembly GCA_900302685.1. Lineage (NCBI taxonomy): Eukaryota > Metazoa > Chordata > Actinopteri > Spariformes > Sparidae > Spondyliosoma > Spondyliosoma cantharus. Next base: position 6,424 of record OMLP01007863.1, on the reverse strand, counting down.
GTGGTAACATATAGTCAAGTGCAGCTTAATATCCTTGTTGTCTGCTGGAAGAGGTCTAATGAGAATGGATCGCAGTGGAGTCAGCCTAATAGTCGTTTTGCAGCTATGTCTCTTGGACAAAATGTCACCGTGCACTCCAGTTCCCCTCTTCCCTCAAGTCCTTGCAGGGTTGGAGCCGGAATGACTTTCAAGGAGAGGTAGGCAGCAGCTTGAGATGTTGAATTCTCAGTGGGGGGGAACAGACTGGAAAAGAAAAATAAAATCAGCTTGAATACAGCCCCCTGAGTTGCTCGGCGTAGGTGTATGAATTAAATAGGCGCTGACTCATTGTTACCTGTTCTCGGCTCTGTGAGACACGAGCTCAGAGGCACAGACGTCGCAGCTGTGACACAACACACCGTGTTTGTTCCAGCTGAGATCCTCTATATCAGTATGTCAAATGTCAAGATGAAGGGGGGGGGAAAGGGTGGGGGCTGCATGAGTCACGCCACCACCCCCATTGCTCTCAGACTGCAGCACGGTCCCTGGGGTTTCTATGTGGGATACAGCAGCCTCATGACAAAAAAGCCATGTCTGCCCCGTGCACTTTTAGCTCCACGAGTTCATGAGGCTGAGGAGCAGACGGATTCCCCGCCAGCCCCGCAGAACTGAGGATGAAGGAAATTCCAATGCACAGACCCAAACAAAGGAGGCTTTAAATTGCTTTAATCGTCTCACTGATCAGTGGAGCATTAAAGCCTGAATGTGGTCCAGACAGAGGCTGGAGTGTGTGAAATGTGGCTTTTGTCTAGAGGAAGTGTGGAAATCAAAGTAAAAAGATGTAAAAAGAATAGATTAGACAGTTAGTGGTCACATTTTCCTTTTCGACTGAGTCTTTGTTTGTCCTTGTGTATCCTCCTCGACCTGATGCTAGTGATGCTCGCTCCCCGCCTGCATTGTTTGTCCAGGATATTAGGAGCACTGGAAGATGTGCTCGTGACTGACATGGTGTATTCATTGCCTGTGCCGTACGTTTAGCTCGAAGGCGCCACTGCTGAAGAGAACCGAGCTGTTATCTGCCCGCACTCTCAACCCCCCCTCTGATGTTTCGTACCTTTTTTTTTAATATTGGAAACAATGTTGATGTGCAGGAGGGGGAAGATGAAACAAACAAGCCAAGCCAGGACTGTCACAAGGCCTAATAACTAGGTGTCATGGCAACCAGATGGCAACACATGAGTTGTCAATTTCACAGTCTAATTTGCAGCTGTAGGAGTGTGTGTGTGTGTGTGTGTGTGTGTGTGTGTGTGTGTGTGCCTGC
>OMLP01007860.1:5897-19151 GCA_900302685.1 Spondyliosoma cantharus | reverse complement strand
GATTGGACGATTAAAGGAAATTATTTAAGCGGACGTGCAAAATTACTAAAAACAAAACTGCTGTCAATAAAGCTTCGAATTAATTATAATTTCAACCTCAACTGAATGCAGATTTTACACTTCCGCACTCCCACAAAGCATTGCGCCCGCACGCACCGCTAGTCACCTGGCAAGCGTCGTTTTTTTGTGTACGTTTCCATGGGGAGCGGTTACACACATACACACACACACACACACATACACGCCTCTCGGTTCAGATATTACGCGAGTTTTATCGGAACAAACGTCGTGCTGTCAGCTGGCCCAGACAGAAGACGAGGAAAGGAGCTACACACCTAAATGGTCAGTTTAAAACTTTAAGAGAAAGTCGGGAAATAAGGGTGAGACAGAGGTCTGGACTGGACGAACATGGCCGAGGAGCTGAACTGTCAAAGCTGACATGTCAACAACAAATGTTTCTCTGTTTCGTCTCACTTTTCTGATAAACTGCACTGTGTGTTTAACAGAGGCTAAGCCAGTTCACCAAAACTGTTATTTTCGCAGTTAGGTTCGTCACTGTCTGTATTTCATGGATATGGCCTGCTGTGTGCTGGATGTGTGTGACAGTAGACTCATTGGAAACAGAGTTCACATTTACGTTGATAAATTATGATGATGAATTCATCTTACTCTGTTTTTTTCCACTGTCAGGTTAGTGTCCACGTGTGTTTTCAATGAAATCAACCTTGGGTGGCTTCCTAATGTCATGTGGCCTGGCTGCATCTTAATTCCCTTTAAATCCCTCTACAACAGATTGCCATATGTGAAAGCTGAGAGCAGGCCAGCAGTCCGCTGGCCGGCCTCTCGACTTGTCCTGTTGCTTATTGTTTCAGTGAGACTTGGATATCAGTCAAGAAGGGTTTTGTTTAGAGAAATCATTTCTACTTTGCAGGAGAGGGAAAGAAAGACAAGTCTATAAACAGTTTGCAGAAAGGATGGCAAATCTTTAAACATTTACATATTTGTAATTGTACTGATTAATTGCTCATTAAGTCAGAGTCGTTGAGCTGGACATTGTCTTTGGATGGGAACTCCTGGCCCCGTTCGGTGATATAAACACTAAGCTCATTTTGTTTAGCGGCCCTTGGCTTACCTGCACCTAAATACAGCAGGTCAACACTCAATGATACAGATTCTACTGACTCACCACACTCATGGAAATAGCTGACACCAGCTCGCACTCCAAAAGGTTAGGCTTTCATTTCTTATTATTTGCAAGCTTAGGTCTTTGATAGTGCGCCACATTTAATTGAATAAGATTTTACCCTTAAGGATAATGGAATATAATGTATGGAATACATTTGGATACAGTTATTGAAATGGTTTTACCCTAAATCTGAATGTGTAAAAAGCTGTATATCGATTTATATTCAATTACTGGAATGTTATGATCCATATTTTTTGGCCCCATTCCTTCTCTGGGTCCTCCAGAAACTACACAAGAACTGTGCAACCCACCATTAATCCTCCATGCAAAAGGATAAAGCTTAAAAGGTTTCAGGAAGGCTTCTCAGTTTACCTTGTTGTCTCTCTCTAGCTATTAGACATGAGCACGATGTGAGATATATGTTGATATGACACAGTATAATTTAGGAAAACATTTAGAGCAGCATGTTGCAATCTTAAACAAAACAGTGGACAGCCATGTATTTAGGAAAAACAAGTATACCAGTTTCACCTTAGCCTGACAATTGCTTTGTTTTTGTTTCTATCATTTCTTAAGAAGTCATGAATGTACAACGTAATAATGTGATGGCTGTGGCCTGTGGCAGATCCTCTTGCCAGGCAGGTAGTGGATGCCGTTCAGCATGATGGTGATGTAACATCCTATTTACATCCCTGTAGGCCTAATCTGCCTAAGGCTGGCTGTGTCATCTCCCTTGGGTGGTCATGTTGGAGCCTCCTACTAGTGAGACACACACCTAATCCTCCTCACTGACGGAAAAACAAGAAGTGGTCCTTGCTTACCTTTGTTCTCAGATCTCTTAGAAATCTTTTGGGGGGTTTTCAGGATCGGGTGAAGCTTCTAAAGACTGTCTGATTTATTGTATTTGTGGTCGCTGCTGCTGATCTGCATTTCTTTTCTGTCACCAAAGGATTGCAAAGGCACAGTGTCAACTGTTGGCTGACCTACATCACCAGGATCCAACCTTTCCAACAAGGGATCAGTCGCTGCAAGATGAGTTTTGAACTTAAAGAATTGGCGAGCGTCATCACATACTGCCCAGCTGAACATATTTCCTCCTGGGTAAAGAAGGACTGAACTCTTCCCGAGAGGCAGAAGAAGGCCTTCTCCATCAGAAGGGGAAAGGAAACGGGAGAGATAATTGATCGATGAATCAGCGCTGTGTTTCCCAAACTCTTTTTATGAATAAGGAAAGTTAACAAGCTGATGAAACCGTCTTGAGAGATGATGAATCGTTACACCACCCTGAGGCAGCTGGGTGATGGCACCTATGGCAGTGTGCTTATGGGGAGAAGCAATGAATCTGGAGAGTTGGTGGCTATAAAGAGGTGAGGACATTGATCATTCTTTTTACTTGTTTTGTCTAAATATTTAAAATACTGCATCTCATTGTTAGAGTATGGCAAAAACTGATATCATGTGGATATTGTGATGTAGCTTAAATGTCGTCTTTGTCTCGTTTTAAAGTCCGATTTACATTAAAGTAAGGTTATACAATTCCGTGAAGCTGTAGTATTGACTGTTTTAGTTAACGATATTCGTGCTTATCAAACTATATCAAATTATCAAACACTGGGAATTTAATACTTATGAATTACCCCAAGCGTCTCTTTATGCATTTAAATCTTTCCAAAAAAAAAAAAAGTTTTCCTACCTGCCCATATCAGACTGCATGTACACCGATACTGATACTATATCTATGATCCAATCCAATAGCTGTCAACCGATATGTTGGCCTGGTTTAATATAAAAGCACCAATAATTATCCCCAAAATATCATCTCATTATTAGGGCAAGAAAATATAAAAAATACTATAATATAAAAGTATTCTATAAAAATATTGTGATTATTGGTATTTGATAATATTAACACAAATTCTGCTACAGAGAGTATGTCATGCCTTTTAGGGTCCATTGTGTGGGATTGGGTGGCATCTAGTGGTTGCACTGGATAAAGATCATTGTAATAAAAAAGAAAAAATAGGACCAAAGGCTCCTGGTTTCCGGCCATCACCAGGGCAAACAAACTGGCTTACACGCCTTTGTTTCAGCAGCATGGCAGCAGGGCTCAATAATAGATGAGAAACCGGGGAGATGCGTCCACTGGTTGATCATTTGGTTACCATGCAAGACAATACGTGCGGTGACGGTGAAAGGGAGTGAAAGTACAAGGAGTGTGTCGGGTTGCTGACATTGTTGAAGGTACGACCGAAAACTGGCAAGAGCCCAGAGAGGAGAAACAGATATGTGCAAGTTCTGTAATTCTTACATAATTCCAGTTGGAGGGAGACGTAAGGCCGATCAGAGAAGATAAGCCATCCTAAACGTGTTCCATATACCAGCACGTAGCAGCACACACTGTGATAAAGCTGACAATGGAATACATCGGCTGAGTAATGATGTATGTTACTTCATTCAAGTAGGAAAAATCATGGTAAAGCCTGTCTAGTTTAGAGTATGAAATATATAATATATTTATCTAAAAACTGAATTATTGATGGAGACATACAAAGGAATTTTGCAAAGATAGCAACTCTACTGTATGTCAGAGGTAATATATAAGGCCTGTCTTCTATTCTTTGGTTGATGCATGTATGATCTTTGCTCCAAATCAGTGTGTGGTTTTGATTTTTTTTTGTTTGCAGAATGAAGAGGAAGTTTTATTCATGGGAAGAATGTATGAACCTAAGAGAGGTGAAGGTAAGGAGGGCGATACTACGGGCAGGTTATGGGACATTTTTCTGCAGCAGTACTTCCAGTAATTCCAGTTATTGGCAACAGCGGGAGACATGAGATGAGAATCAAGTCAATTTTCCTTGAGAAGATGATGCTGTGTGATTTAAGCAACAACCTTAACCAACCTTACAATTATGTCTCTTACAAATTGAAGCTAACTACCTTATCAGTTTTCCTGCTCTCTGGTACTGCCTGATTCATAATTGCAAACAGTTACCATCATTGTAGAACAATTCTATGTTTATCTCAGTTATAAACATTCCTACTTTTTCCCTTGATTTGTCACACCAGTCACTGAAGAAGCTGAACCACGCAAATGTGGTGAAGCTGAAGGAAGTAATCAGGGAGAACGATCACCTCTACTTTGTCTTTGAGTATATGAAGGAGAACCTCTACCAACTTATGAAGGACAGGTGAGAAGATTAATATTTAACAATGCAAATGTTCATACAAGGTGTATTACACTGTGGTCTAGTTTGATGGCATTAACCACAACACAACGTTTCCAGATGTTAGCATCTGGACAGGAGCTTTCCCGTTGAAGCTTGAAACATGGACAGATTAGAAACATGATATTCTGATAGAATTTGAATGAATTAATGTTTTCAGTGAAATATATTATATTTCTGTCACCCTGCTCTCAAAAGGTTACACTTCCCATGCTTTAGGCTCTCCCTTGTACCCAGCTGCCATTGAAAAACACCATCTCTGGGGGAAGCTCCAATGTTTTTGCTAGTTTAGAAACCCGAGGTGTGTGCACTGCACTTGCCTCACCCGGGGAAAGACATAAAGCCGAGGAAGCGCCAATGTTTTATAGCCAGTCAGTTTAGTGACTATATATGTGCTTTGTTTTTCTAGAATAGTATTCCATTAAGTGTGTGAGTACAAAGACCAAACATAATGCCGTTTATGTAATCGATGCTAACATTAGCAGGCTCATGAGAATTCTATCAATTCTATGTTTGCAGAAAAAAGTTGTTCCCTGAATCAGCTATACGAAACATAAGCTTTCAGATTTTACAAGGCCTGTCATTTATTCACAAACATGGTAGGTGTGCCGTGTTCCCTTCAAGCCTTGGAACTGCATGATCGTGGTTGCATGCTGCAAGATTCATTGAATGATTATTCAAGTAATAAGAAAACTGTAAAGTTGTGAAAGATGGAATATTGCAGTCAAAGTCAAATGAATTGAAACGAATCTTGTAGTTTGTGAACCTGTCATATCTGCCTCATCTACTGTAACTCTTTTTCTGCATTTCTATAATGAACAGATGTGTGGATGCTTCATATGTAGGGTTGCATGTTTTAAAAAATCTTACAGGAACTCAATCATACATAGTTGGCCATGTTTAAATGCACTGAACCCACCCAGGCTTCCACACATCCAGAACGCATGTTCTCTCCAGGTCTTCTCCTTATTTTAACTGCCTTTCTTTCATTTCTCTTGTACCTCTCTTTCTCTCCTCTTCTGTCTCTTCTTTGCTCTGCTGCTAGAGAGAACAAGATGTTCTCAGAGAATGAAATTAGGAACATCCTGTTTCAAGTGCTATCTGGGTTGGTTTTTGTACATAAGCATGGTAAGAGGCTCTACTCTATCATTCCGTACCTGCTTAAAAGTTGCATGACCTTCCAGTTGTTGGTTTGAGTGTGTTTGATATTGTAAAAAGTATTTCTTCCTGCGTGCCCACTAGGCGTAGTAATTAGATATGTTATATTATTTCATAATAACTTCATACCTCTAAGCCTTTTTATACTGTATATACAGATAGGTTTGATTTTCATTTCACTAAAAATTAAAAAAGAAAGATGAAGTTGGCTGTTTTGAAGTCTCTTCATCATGTTACATTCAAGCTGTATCTACAAATTGCTTCTTATGCAACTATTTTTAATCAGCAGAATACATTTTTACGAAAATGCAATGCCATCTGGATGACTATTTTTTCAAAATATAACAAGAATATTAATGATGCAATTGCTAAATGCACTGCTAAAATAAAAAGATACATGTAAGGCGAGGTAAATAAAACAGCTTGTTTAAGGTTAGAAAAACAGTGTTGCCATGGTTAAATCATTAAAATGTCAATGTCGAATAGTCAGGTCTTGAATACACAGACCTTCAAACCTGGGCCACTGTTGTGGAAGGCAAATATACTTTACATCTATTCACCAGCGCCTCAATTTCCCTTTTCTCATAGTGTCTGAATCCTGTGCTAAGCAACATTTGCACTGAATGTACAGTAAATACTAATTTAGAATAGTTGCCATATTCCAATAGCGATTTAGAGTCCCCATTAAAAGATGGCTTCAGCTTGATATTAACCTCTCCACAGGTTTCTTTCATCGAGACATGAAGCCAGAGAATCTTCTGTGCATGGGCCCAGAACTGGTCAAAATAGCAGATTTCGGACTGGCCAGAGAGATCCGCTCGAAACCTCCCTACACGGACTACGTATCAACGAGATGGTGAGAGCACTAGCCAGGCGTCAGTAGCCATCTGAAACACAGAAGAACGCCTATGCATCATTAAGAATGTGCTTGAGTGCTTGTGAGTTCAAGCAGAAGAGCGCTTTAGCCAAATTCACAATCTCACTGTACAGTGTTAGTTCTTTATTTGAGTGTGTTCTCTGTCCAGGTACCGAGCTCCAGAAGTCCTGCTCAGGTCGTCTACCTACAGCTCTCCTATTGACTTGTGGGCTGTGGGCTGCATCATGGCAGAACTCTACACTCTCAGACCTCTTTTCCCTGGGAACAGTGAGGTGGATGAGATCTTTAAGATCTGTCAAGTCCTGGGCACTGTCAAAAAGGTGAGAAGGAACTGAATGTAAAGAGGTGGAAGTGATTCAACTTCAATCATTATGAAGGGTTTTTATCTGTTATTACCCAACACTTGTCATTTGCTGAAATAAATTGAAATGAAATCCTCAATGATCTGATGATTTAAAGAAAATCTGTTGATCCGATCAATAAACACAGTTATGAATAACCATGTCATTGTTTCTCCCCTTAGACTGATTGGCCAGAGGGTTACCAACTGGCTTCTGCTATGAACTTCCGCTTCCCCCAGTGTGTGCCGACCCACCTGAAGACCCTCATCCCTAATGCTAGCAACGAAGCAATCGCCCTGATGAGGGACCTGCTGCAGTGGGACCCCAAGAAAAGACCGACTGCTGTACAGGTAGGCAAGATTGAGCCACAGGGTGGGTTCTAAAAATCTGGCACTACCTTTCCTGAGAGAAGCAATGTCCATGACAGTGCAGCACTCACCACTGCATTCATGTTTATAATTAGTTCTGGTACAAAGATTAAGGCATTATAATCCTAGTTATATTTAGTAGTGCTTCATTCCCTTTGCCACTGATAAATGTTCTACCTCTGCTGGTGTGCTCTCTGCCATATGTTATGTACCACATCACCTGGTAGTTAGATATAATTTACACCCAGGTGAGAGGGATGAATCACCCTTTGGGCCCTGCATAGGAAACACCTTCCCAGCACGGGTGACAGTGCTTTTCCGTTCTCTGCTTACACAACTCCCAGGTGTGGGATGCACATCTGGAGTTTGGGTTAATTTAACATACGTGCATACTCTTTTATTCCGTACAAATCTGTAATTATTTGAATGGAATGAAAAAACTAAGATTTGAGTTTATGCAGGGTAACAATTCTTGACAATGACTCCAGTGTTACAGAGTATATATGGTGATGGAGAAAGTACAAGAGAAAATTTCCTGAATAATAATCTGCATTCCTGTCTTCTCCCTCTTTAGTCCCTACGTTACCCGTACTTTCAGGTAGGCCAGATCTTAGGGCCTCGACCTCAGAGCCAGGAGGTGAAGAAGGTCCAGACCAGGCCTCAGGCCCAGAAGCAGGCCTCCGAGCCCAAAATTGAACCCCAGCAGTCTTCCTCTGATTCCAAAGCTTCTACATCCTCCTCCAGAAACCAACAGCAACATCAGCATCAGCATCAGCCTCAGCCTCAGCATCAGCATCAGCATCAGCCTCAGCCTCAGAATCAGCCTCCGCATCAACAGCAACATCAGCATCAGCATCAGCATCAGCCTCAGCCTCAGCATCAGCATCAGCCTCAGCCTCAGCATCAGCCTCCGCATCAACAGCAACATCAGCATCAGCATCAGCCTCTTCAGCAGATCCCCCTTCCTCAGACTGAGAGTAAACCAGCAGGCCTCAGCCATGCAGTGAGTGTTTTTATGCAGATCAGAATATTTTTTATTGTATTCCATATTATGCAGGAATGCCATCTTTACTATAGACACACACACACACACACACACACACACACATACATATATATATATATAAAAAACTATTAAGAGTCCCTAGGTCCCCTATTTTGTTTTTATAATAGACTCATCTTTCAAGGACTTCGACTATTAGGACAATACAAGTAGCAAAAAGCTGGAGTTAAGTTAGTAAGATAGATTTTATCAGTTTGTGTGGGCGGCTTTTGTATTGTATTCTGCAGAAGGCAACATCGCTAGGCAGTGAGAACACAGTTGGTGGTGGTGGTGGTGGTGGTTGTGGTGGGATGGGGGCACTGAAGAGTGGCCGTCGTCGCTGGGGCCAGACGGTGGCCAAGACCACAGACAGCTTGGAGGAATCTGACCCGTCAGAAACCGCCGCATCCAACTCCAAGAAACCCAGCCTGGGGAATGCAGAGGAGAGGGGCCCTAAGGAGCACCGCCCACAGTAAGTGCTGCAATGTCTGAACAGAAATGGATTGGCAATTTGACAGAGATTTAAGCATTGACACAGAGTTTCTTTTTTTTTTACTGCATTGCAGGGTACTAAAAATGTGCGTTAAATGTAGCTGTCTCATGCATCATGCTTTATTTAAGATGATAATAGGTTATTTGAGTCATGACACATAATATCATTGTCAGTTTATAAAACCATATGTGAATGTACATGCAGCATTTCTGACGTATCTGTCTCAAGGCATCAACAGGAGTGGGAAAAACATTCAAGACTTTGTATGATTTTTTTTTTATTGGCACGGACCTCAAAGTGTCTGGTTTCTCTTTTCAGGCCAAAGGAGCAGAAACCCCTGTACTCCTTCAGCACAGTTACTAAGTTACCCAACAATGTTAAGATTGGCCAAATGGACTCCAATCTCCCGGGATCTGCTGCACGGCAACACTATCTTAGCCAATCACGATATTTACCAGGTAGCACTACCAGGTGTTTAAACAATCAAAATATCAAGTATTAACAAAAAGGCATTGTATCATTCATAATATTGCAACATGGTGATTTCTTCGCATTTCGTACTGTTGCATTTTGATCCCAGATTTTCCGATTCCTTTAGGGTTGATCAGCAAGAATCCGACTTCTTCTGGAGATAAGGAGATGAGTGGTATGACGCTGCGTGACCTGTGGGAGAACTCCTCCAACACTGTAAACAAACCACTAGCTCCTATTGGAGGCGGATTATCTGTCGCCAGGGCCAACGCAGGTGAGGACTGATGTCTAATGAAGAGGTTTTAAGAGGTTTTGATAGAGTGCGCAGTCAGTGGACGGGGCTAAGGTGTCCCGATTTCACTTTGTTAAATCTTTCAAATTTATTTTTTTCCACGTGTTTACGAAATCAGATGTAAGATAACAACTGTGCTTTCTGTCAACAGCTTTTAGAGTTCTGATAATGTAAAAGGGGATGTAGTTAGTTGTGTTTTAGGATATTAGTGGAAATGACTGTGCATCTTTTCTGCGATTAATAGAGATCCCAAATGACATCTAAAAGCAATTTGTCATAAGAAAACAAAGAGACGAGTGGAAGTGTCCTGTTATATTAACTGGTCATTGTGTTTTGATTTTTTAGTGAATAATTAACTCTTTTTCAAAGTTTATTTTACCCATTCCTGAGCCATTGTACCCACTGCTGATTTACACAGTTTTACAGCACATAGAAATATGCAGACTTGTAGTGTCCAAAGAAAACGAAACTCCTCCAGCCTTCCAGCAAAAATTCCATCTTTTTAAAAATCTATACCGGCACATTATACTGTATTTGGCATTAGACAATAACCTGCTTAACCAGAGATACAAGCCAATGGCGACAGCGTGTCTCGCCGTGCAGTGGAAACCTGGCGACTGTCAGTGTCACCCACTGTTACATAATACGACCTGTCCTCTCCGACGGGACGCACATGCTAATGATGCAGCTAATGCCTCCTGATCAGTAGTTATGGGGCCGTCGACCAGAGCCTTGCTAGGAGTGAGCCTAAGCGTCTGCAACTTTAGAGATGGGACACCTCTATAAATCATTTGTCATGTAGACAGACACACAATATGGGCCCCCGCTGTGCTCCCTCCTTCTGTCTCTTTCTTTCACCTTGTCTCCCTCTCTTCATTTCTTATTCATGAGATTAAGACCGCTGGTGTAAGATCAAGTGTTTCTTAAATGGCCCTCAACTGCACCCCCCTGCTCATTTGTCCCAGCACTCACACCCACGTTTGTTTTGATACTACTCACCTGTTATTCATGAATACAACTTTACAGCTTATGTTTTCCTCTCAATTTTCTAATCCATTTCTCTGTTTTCACTTTTTCCTTTCTCTCTGATTGCTTGCTTGCATGTTTCTTCTGCTTTTTTGCTGTGAGCCTAGAAGAGAATTCCTCTAAATCTGAGGAAAGCCCTCCAGAGAAAACTGTTGTTAAAGAAAGAATACTGGAGAAAATTGATCTCTCCAAAGGTATTTCATTTAGATGGCTTTCATGTGAACTGTTTGGTTTTGTTTAACAGTTTCAAGCAATGATGTACGTTTAGATATCTTTTAGATACTTGTCATGCTAAAGCTCTTTTGTGTGTAAACATTGTGGCTGTAGTTAGTGTGGCAGTCTCATGTATTCAGCCAGCGACTTAACATGTGAAAGAGTACCCGCTGCTAAAGGCTCTGCAGGAGACAAGGGTACAAATACACAGTTTAGGCAGAGAACTAAGGACTCCAGTTGCTAAATAGATGGTAAATTGCACTACAACCACAACATCTTCACGAGGGAACAATGAGGCTTTTCACTAATTATACTGATAACCATCTGTGGCTGCTGCTGGAGCAGACCGATGGTGTCGCCGGGAAAGTTGAATGACTTCAATCACTTGATCTTAGTCGTCTGTTTGGGCCCTCAGTAGCTGTTGCATATGCAGCAGCAACCACACACAAATAATTAGAAACAATAAAGCAGAGTGTGAGAACTTCTATTAGGTGTGTTTACTAAAGTTTTCTTCATTTGTGGGTTTTTGTGGTTTAAAAGGTTCACATTGTCTTAGCCTTTATCACATAGCTACAAGCCCATTCGCGACGGGTATCTTGAGGGCGTAGCTGTAAAACACATTACAAAATAAATGGTAAACATAATAAACTATGTATGCCTTCTCTTTTAGGGAACTTTGTAAGCACCAAATACAACCTCTCCGGCGCCTACATGCCCTCATTCCAAAAAAAAGAGGTGGGCTCGGTGGGGCAGAGAATCCAGCTCGCCCCTCTGGCTGGCCAGCACACAAGTAAGATTTTATTCCATCTATGTAAAGCCCAGAGTAATTAAGATCACAGATAGCCTCCCCACATCCCCACTTATCTGGCTCAAAAAGGCTGCACCTATCACCGAATCTTCATCTTCACTAAACACAGTTTTCATGCCCGGTCAGAATCACCGCTCTCTTGTATGGTCATCCCGTGCTTGACCGTTCCCACTCCCCAAAGTCCCTTTTCCTCTCTTCTGTTTATTTTCTGACTTGCAATATTTCCATCCAAGCTCTTAACTCACTGGGCCTGTCTCTTCTCTTTCTTCACTGTTTCAGTCAATCTTTCTTCTCCTGATAATAAAAAAGACAAATCAAAATCTGCAAAGGCCAAGCCCGTTTCCAGCTCGTCTTTGAGTGAAACTAATGAAGGTATTGGCATTTTCTAATAGTCGTTATTACTGTCTTACAATACCAGTTTTATCTTGATACTTGAAAAGTTAGATATATTTTAAGATAGTATGAAGGTGTTCTGCATTGTATACAAATAAAGCTCTTCATAAAGACAGATACATGGCTGTATATGTGTAGATGTATTGGAGATAGATTAACAGCCTAACCGGCATGTTCCTCCAGATTACGAGGGCTGGAAGAGGAGGGCAGACAGGACTCAGATGAAGGGGAGCAGCTACTCAGCCCTGGGGAAAACCTCTGGGAATCTCCTGACCAGAGCTCCTGCCGCACAGCCGGTCCACGGCAGGGTGGACTGGACGTCCAAATATGGTGGAAATCGGTAGTTCAGAAAGGAGATGGTACAAAGTGTGTATGAACTGTGTTGCCTAGCGGTACGTGTCACTGACAGAGGACGTTAGTTTTAACCTCACTCAAAGTCTATGTTCCCTGAAAATAATGACACCTTCAGAAAATATTAAGGTAGCTGGCAGTAAGGTCTCAAACGATGTAGTACATGACGACGTGTCATTCTTTTTAGGAGATGTTTTTTATGCCACAATTGGATAGTTTTCTTCCCGGAGAGCCTGAGACAAGTAGGATGCTACTGTGAATGTGCAAGGAGTCTCTGTGTTTTGATGACTGTTGCCATGATGCTGAACCAAGATTCTGTCTGCAAGACAATCCCACTGTGTTCCTGAAGGAACCAGTGTGAGCCAATTAGTGTTGGGATATTCAGATTTAAGTGTAGTTTTTTTTACTTTAGTTTTTATTGTCAAGTATTGTTTTACTACTGATGATAGTCATTCATTAACTGCTCCTCCAATGCATTAATCCCTCTGCTTTTGTTCGACATAGGTAACTCGTGAAAAAAAACAAACATCTGTATGTCTATAAAAAGGATTACTTCTACTTATTCTGATGATGTAGGACGACTGTACACCTCTTTGTATTATGCAATGAAATGACTGAACATTTTGTAAACATTTTATACCAATAAATACATGACCCATTCATTCAGAAAAGACAAGACAAACATTCCTATTATATAAACAAGGTACTATATTTCATCCTTAAATATACAAGTTTTTTTTAGGTTTTTTTTTTTACAAAATCATTGATTAATGTTCAACAGTGAATGACGCACATTGACAAGAAGCTCCTGAAACAGAAGATGGGGCGCTCACATCACAGTCTTCCCTCCGTTAAGACTCCTGGGGTTTCTGGAGCAATGCCATGCTGAGCTTTCCCACCATTAGGAGACTGGGACAGAACAACAATATCAGACTCCATGCACAGAACACTGGAGATTGTACACCAACCAAAAAAAGAAAAGCATCAAGACAGGACTATCAGTTCTTGACC
>OMLP01007850.1:2136-14966 GCA_900302685.1 Spondyliosoma cantharus | reverse complement strand
TGTCATCAATAAATTGCTCAGTTCTGTCACCTTACTTGTGGTGATGATAGAGAAGTGGTTAACTGCTGTGTCTTGCATGCAAACAACACAGATTCAACTCCAGTGTTATCTGTACTATCCACTCTTATTAGCCCTTTCTGTTCCCGTCACGTAGAGAGTATCCAACTTCATAGCAGCGTCTGTATTTCCGCCCCTGCAGTCTCCAGCAGATCTCGCTGTTGCAGGCGGTCAGCTGGAGTTCAACTTGAACGCGCCTATAGTCAGGTCGGGGTAAAAGCGGAGACTATGGAGATAGGAGGTGGACGCAAATGCAGTTACACACAGGACAAGGATATGGGGGAAACAAAAAGCGAGCTTTATTCTGAAAACTGAATGCAAAAACCAGGGGAGCCAGATATAAAACACAGACAAAGGGGAACAAAAGGCAAAGTACCAACCAAAAGGCAAAGCTCAAATAAAAAAAAAATGCCAAATGCAAAACATACTAAAACGGGAGACTATGGACAAGAACTGGGAGGCATCACACGCAAAAACACCTGACAGGAGCAGACACAGACAGAGGCAATCAAGGCAGACACAGACAATGAACGGACAAGGAGTGCAGGGAAGACACAGACTAAATACACCGACACTAATGACAAGACGAGGAACAGGTGAGGAGAGAGGAGGGAGGAGGCCAGGTGAGGTAACGAGGGGGGGAGCACAGAGGAGAAGACACTGACTGACAGAGGGAGACAAACTGCACAAGAGGAATACAGAGGAGAACTTAAGGGACAAGAGACTCAAGAGGGCATGGAAAATCAAAGGCAAAAGACTCAACACAAAGACATAAAACTACAGTCATGACAGGTATAGCTTTGAGACTCTGGGAAAAAGACTGGAAAAATGCATACATGGGAGAAGTTGTTCTTTATAACACATGTTAATGTCGTGAAAGGGTGAATTTTAACCAGCCATCATGTTTTCCTAAACCTAAACATTAAAAAAAAGTAATAAATTGCCTAAACATAACCCAACTATGACAGACAACTGAAAAGAAAATAAGAATAATAAGTAAACTTAGTGTAAAAATTAAATAAAAGTATATAGTATAGTGTATAGTCCAATCAGGATACAAACCCCAGTCTCCTGGGTTACAGTCTTATAAACAGCCTATTAAGCCACAATGGCATGCTTAAAATGTTAACTTTCTACTGAGTAGAAATGATGGTCCTTGAGATTAATGATAATGTTCCACGAACAAACATCAACAGTGCTCACAATGCTATGACACCAACACAGATATCAAGCAGAACATATTTTATGATCTTATCATATGTTGTTTTACATACAAATAATAAGTGAGTAAGTATAAAGTGACATGAAATGGAAATACTCAAGTAAAGTGCAAGTACCTTAAATTTGTGTACAAAGTACAGTACAATACTTGATTCTGCATGTTTCCTTGATAAAGGCCTGCAAACTTTAGGAAAACTAAGAGAAGATGAGATCTATAAATCCGGAATGCAACACTGCAGCTTGTTTTAGAAATGGATTACTTTCACTGCTATCTTTGCTGTTCTTTTCTTCCTTTTTTTCTGTTGATCACCAACTGAGCTGCATCTGTATCTGTGCATTGCAGGAGGAGGCATAGCGTTCCACAAGGCAGTAATGGGAAGCGCTGTCACTAGAAGAGGAGGCTTGTTTGCATTTTATAGCCTCGCTCAGCCGGCAGAGTACAAGAGAAAAACAGGTGAGAGTCTGTCAAGTGTTGCAGAGCGATACTTGGTGGGCTGTGTTGTTAACAGAGTCTCATTAATATAACGAGGAGGCTTCAGATTATGTTTTTTAAGTACAATAGATCTAGATTGTACTTGTAAGATTCTTTTTTTCTATGTATCACAGACCATAAATGGGATAGATAATAAGCCACTCCGCAACTAATTGTAGTTTCTGCGTATTCTGCTGTCTGCTCTGTCTCACAGATGGTAGATCATATGGTGCCTCTGTAATGTGCACATGACTAACAACTGCAGTGAACTTGAGAATGGCTGTCATTTGTCTTCTTCTGTTTTGCTTATTTTAGATAATCCTGCGCCATCATCTTCTTTACTAAGTACACACTGCGCAATTAGTCAAGTTTGCTTGTTAACATGTCTCGGTGCGGCCCGTCTGCGTGCCACATGCAGATTTTGTGATTAATCTCGAAAGACAATATTTTGAAATGTTATCGGGAGTGGAATATAAATAAGCGTGTGATGTATTGTTTTTTATCGCTTGATGGTGTCTGACAGCTCTGTCACAGAAAATGCATGGCGTCTTTTCTCCTAAATCCATCATGAGGAATATAAAGACATATGCATAATAATGAAACACATTTATTAATATGTACTGTCCCCTGGAGTCACATGACAATGAAATGGATTACTGTTTTTTCTTTAGCATGGATGCTGTGGGCCTGTGTGTAGCATGTGGAGGCGGCTGAACAGGTACGCGGATGAGTTCCCACCCAGGGGAGCTCAGATAGTAGCCGTACGTAGGTCTCCAAGGGAATTAATAAATTCCACGTCATAGGAGGAGCCACTGACTCTGGTCAGATGTACTCACTGGGGGTAAGTTGCTCTTGTCCTCCAAAGATATGAAAAAAAGATGACATAATTCATTCAAGCAGCAGGCCATTTAGTTTGAGATATTGAGGCATTGTACTACTACTAGTGCTTGTACAGCTAGCGAAAACTAGAGGCTCATTTTGATTTACATGGTGCATTTTACCAGCTAGTATCGAGATTGATAGAGTATATAAATTATATAGAAGTGAACATGTTTCTCCAACCCCTTAAAGGATAAGTCTAGTGATATTCTTAATTTTTCTTATTCTCAGCAAATCCCATGATTTGACAGATGATTAGCATCGCGTTTAGCTAAAAAGGAAAAATTAAAATTAAACTTCTTTAGTAGGAAACAATCTTGGGCTCACTGGGCTGAGTCCCAAACACCTGATAAAGAATTCAGAAGCAACACACATTCACAAACTAACACGTTGTCGGTTTTGCTCTAATATTTAGAATAATGCCATCGATTAAAAGTCTGGTGTGTAGGATTTAGCAACCCAGTCGCCCAACATACATTTCTTTATGTATGTTTTACATCTGTCTTTAGGTTTATATTCAATTTTATATTGTGAAAAAGCTGCGCTTAAACCCTGGTTAGGTTTAAGGCCCCCACACACCGCCCAGGCTCAAACCAACGTCCAACTGCCTTTATCCGACCACTCCGTTGCCTCTCGTCTGACCCATTCGGCAGAAAAGTTGCATTGAACATACCGCTTCGACGTGCTGCCAACTCCACAGTAGCGTGTACGTTCTGCACTTGCGCGAGATGCAATAAGCCTCCTTAACAGCGGGTGGCACTAGTCTTGTGCCAGTACTCCAAAACATGAAAACAGGAAATGACGGAACAGAGTGCATATAAAAACAAAGCGCACACAGTATTGGTTCAGTATTCGTTCGACCCGAGAAAACGTTTGTCGACTAAATACTTGGCATTACTTGAAAGATGATTAAGGCTGAGCTGACACTCGCGTTGTGTCTCTCGGGCTCGTTATTATTATACGAAGATGTGGTTATGTGGTTTGTTTACCATCGTCACTTCCACCCCTCCCACACACAGCGCTGATTCGCTAGCACACTGGCAATCAGAATGGTCATACAGCTAGCACAAAACCAATCAGAATAATCCAATGGCTCAGACGGCCGACAGCCAACCTCAGACTTCGCATGTTGAATCGGAGCAGATGCTGTCCGCGTGGTTCCAAAAGCTTCCAACGCAGCTGAACACACCGAACAGATTTGTTCCCGAACTCATCCGAGTCTCCTTCAGACTGCCATTGGTTGGCCCGGTGTGCTCCTGCCTTTAGGTACAAAAAACACTTGGTTCGGGTTAGGAAAAGATACATTTTTGACTTTAAAAACCTGTTTTGGTCGCCACAAACAAAGATGGAGATGTGGTAACTTATTGTCAGAAATAACAGTTTTTTTTTCTTGTTACCACGAAAACATCCAACAAAACAAAAACATCCAGTGGTGTCAGGCTTACAAATGTTAGAACGCTGTGTTCCTTGACCAACAATATCGTCTAATTTAACACTCAAACTGCAGCCACTGGCTTGGCAGCCTTGTCACGTGTAGCTCCACCCCATCCCCACGACCTCCCAATATGAAAGTTAGGTCACAAACATGTATTGTGAACGTGGTATGACACGTTTTGTAGAAATATCAATATAGTACGTAGCCTATGACACGTACAAATATGAATGTATCTGTGATTTGCAGACTGCCAACATTTTATCCTGGCAACTTGGTTGGGATTTAGTGGCATCTGGCAGTGTGGTTGAAGATTGCAACCAACTGAATACCCCTCGACTCCCCCTTCCCTAAGGTGGCCACTAAACTCGTGAAAAACTTAAAAAGCCCTCTCTAAAGCATGTGATTGGTTTGTCCATCCTGCACGACTGTAGATGGCGCTGCAACATGGCAGACTCCATGAAGCAGGACCTGCTCCCTCCGTAATTATTAAAGACTCTTCTAAGGTAACAAAAACACGACAATTCCTAGTTTCCAGTGATTATACACTCATGAAAACATAGTTATGAATGTAATTTTCCTTCTCTGGTAATAGATCATCCTAAATCCTACACACTGGACCATTAACCTACAGCCACTAACGATGATATGAGGTCAATGTGCTTTGCATGTTTTTATACCCCACAACGGCTGAAAACAATCTCATCTCCTGTACTATGAATGTATTCGGATTTCAAACTGGAAAATCTTCTTTTTTTTCTTAAGCACCAGAAGTGCCATGGTTTTAGGGGAGCAGCTTTCTGAGAGGCTTTTTTATATGACAAACTCTCGTTCAGCCCCTGCTTGCAACCACAAATGGGTATTCTCCATCCTGATGTTGCATAACCTCCTTACTATTGTGATGGAGCTGCTTCCGAGCTGTCTCTGGGGCTCCATCTGTAAGACGCTTCACACTTCTGTTGTGAAGTCTCGAGGAGCAGCAGCATGTTCAAACTGGGAGGATTTCTCCCCTTAACAAGTCTTTAGTCCAATCATCAAAAAAATAAATGCTAACTCTTTTGTTCTCTTCCAGTGAGGGAGAGCATCCTCTTGTGGTTACCATTACGTACCAAATCAATTATCTATGCTGCTGGTCGGAGGGTTCTTAAATGTGTTTTGCCTCTTTATTTGCTCGTGTTGTCTAATGGTTGTGTAGGAGGGGGCTTCAAACCCTGTCTGCTAATCCTCAGTTATTCTTCCTTTCTTCTTTTCAAAACTAGGATTTACAGACCATCTGGGACAGCAAAGAAGCTTCTAATAGGCAAAGTAAAGAGCGATTTCAGTGTTAAAAATGTTGTGAAAGTCATATAATTTCCCGCAAATATGTTAATATAAATGTTAAAAAGAAAACTGTCTGTTTCCTAGATTTTTTTTGTGATGTTTGTTTTTTTTGTTTTTTTTTAACCGTGTGCTCAAAACCTGCAATTCCTTTTTGAGATTCATGCTGTCACAGTGGTGGAAATGATTGTTGTTTTTAACCAATGGAATATGTATGGCCTCACAATATTGTTCTCGTCATGAATATTACAGTGGAAAGTTGTGCATATGTGAGTAGCATCTTGATCCACTCTAAAGATTTGGGACAATAAGTATCCAAATGTTGATGTGTTTCCTTGGCTCCTCTATTGTCAGATCTCAAAACTGCCCTTGTGCAGGGAGACGATTTCTCATCAGGCACCAGCAGCCGGAGCACCAAGCTCATTCACGGAGGAGTCCGATATCTACAGAAAGCCATCATGAAATTGGATTACAAACAGGTAAATGCTTCATTTTTTCTCCGCAGCTGACACTTATCCGCAGAATTCCTGGTCCCTCTGGTCATATTGCTTTATTTACCCTCCCATGTTCATTTTTCATTCACGGGAAGCAGTGACATGTTTGCCTTGAACGACTGCCTGCCTGAAATTTTCTGAAGTTGTTTTAAAGATATCTTACAACTTGGCAGACCTCTGTTGTTATCACATTGTGGATTAATTCATAAAATGATCTCTCAGTAATAGGTGGAATGAAGCGTATGTGTCCTCCTTTTGTCTCTGAATTGTTTAAGACGAGTCACCCGGGTTCAAACTGAAATGTCACCATTTTCTGTTACATTTCACAGTATATGAGAAATCTCATTATTCTCAGGTTGTGTTTTCTTTAGGTGCCTTATTTTTCTATCTGTATGAACATACGAGGGTCCTGGAGGTGAGCAGCAGAAGAGGCCAATTAGTGTGATTGCAGGAAACACAACTGCCTAGTCAGCAGCTCGACAGTAAAATGTAGACTGAACTAAATGTCTTGGATGTAACAGAGGGCAAATTAAAGCAGCAGTTTATGGGCCTATGAAGAATTTTACCCCAAACCTGAAACCTAATTCAGGTCTCAAAATCAGCTAATGACAAATAAAGGTGCAGGAAACATGATTTTGATTCTTTATTAGAGAAATAAAATGTTCTGATACAAGCAGGACAAGGTCAACTGTAAGGGGTCACTACTGTCATTCAAATTTGCACATAGATTTTTTAAATGTATTACTTTAAGAACCTAAATAAAGGTTGAATTCAAATTGTATTGTCTTAAAATAACAGCGAAAACATTTTGTCGCTAAAAAAACATTTGAAAAAATCTCCTGCACCAGCTTCCCAAATGAGATTTATTTAGCCTGGCAGCAGAATAAAATGTCGGCAGTGTGAGTTTCTGCAAACCACGCATACAATAATCTGTATGTTCCATACCTACCATATCAACATGTATACAATACATGTCATATCACACTCAAATTACTTGTATATGACCTGAATTTCATTCTGGGAGGATGGTGATGATGTGACAGCTATGCTTCAAGTGTGAAATCACTGGCTAATTTAGATAATCAGATGTTTTTATGTTTGTTTAAAGAAAATCAGAAACAATCATATACTGTAAGTTGTGTATTATAAGACCCATATGTATGTTTGTTGCTAGGTGGCAACCTCTAGTTGCTGTAGAAATGATTACAGCTTCAAAGGAGGAAGTCAGGAGAATTAGTATAAAGAGTGAAAGGTCTGTATAGGGACAATGACGGGGATAAACAAGCACTGGATCTTTATTCAGGAGACTGCTGTTTGTGTCCAGTATGAAACCAGAAGTCAACGGTTAGTTCTTTTAAGTGACAAACATACGAGTACATTACATACATAACGTAACGTAGGTTACATAGGTACAAATGTACATTTGTAACAGAAATTACAGAAGTAACGTAGTGATTTTAACCCAAACCAATTAGTTTTAGTTTCTAAGCCTAACCAAGTAGTTCTCTTGCCTTGACCTGACCAGACCATATGTACAGCATTGTGCAACCTAAAACGTACACAATATTTATTTTGGTGATTGGACTGGAATGATTGGTGTTTCTCTTTGTCTTCTGCCATTGTAAATTGATTATCTGTCATTTTTCAGGCTATTGATTGGCCATAAAAGCATTTGTAGATGTCCTCTTGGACTCACAGTTTTCTGCAGTATTATGTAATGGAATGATTAATGGAAAATCAAGAAAGCAATCTTTCAGTGATGAAAATCATTAGGTCAGCCCTGATCAAAATATAATCCATCTCTTACAAATAGTCCATTTTGACTCTCCTCCTCCAGTCACAATAGTGAAATGAGCCTCGTCCAGTTGGTTGACTATCACCCCCATCCATAACACCTCAGGTGTACAAGTAAAATCTCATTTCACCTGTTCTCTGATCATTTTTCACCTCATATACCAGAGAAAAAAGCAGTAAACCTTTCCCTTGTAAGAGGCATGGAGTTGGGAAGATGGAGAAGTTCAGGAGATGGTAGTAAACTTTACAGTCACCTTTGGGCTGAGAGGCCCGTTGAAGTGTGAGGCAGAGTGGTCCACGGCATCTCAGCACCATCTCGCCTTTGCTCTCTCAGACTTGGGTGAACTCAGGGGCCTTGATTTGATTTGTGCAGCCTTGAATCATAAGCTTTAATTGCACCTGACATTTAAAGCTTCTCTCTGGTATTTAAAGCAGTGTACAGGTGTGGCTCATTACTGAGAGGGGGATAGGAGATTTTCTGATTTCTCTCTCATTGCCGGGCCGTGGCAGCGTCTTAACTCATCATGCTGCCTGTCACCATCCCAGAACCCCCCTCCCCTGCTCGCGGGAAGCCATATCTGACCCGACGATCATCAGTCAAACCAGAGTTCAAGCCTTTCGTAAAATAAAGTCCATTTCAGTGCTGCAAACACTGTCATGGAGAAGGAAGCTACAGGCAGGATCACAGGGAGGGAATAAAAGACGGTGACTCCGTAGTCACATGTGATCCACGGTGCACATGAAGGCGTTGTTTATTGTGTTGTGTGATATAGTTTGCTGTACACATTACTATGCACCAGGAAATTGTATGAATCACTTTGTGCAATGTTAAAAATTATAGCACTTATCACAGCTGGAGACGCTGGTTACAGCAATCTGACTGCAAATTGTAGAAATTTCATTTTGGCCTGTTATGCATTTCCTGTGATTGCAAAACTTGTGTGCGAATGTGACGAGCACATCTTAAGTGATGCAACTTTTATAACTTTTTCACGTCAAGGACCCCTATTTTATAAGATTTTTGTCTCGGGGTGCCTGATTGGATCAGAATTTTTTCTTTTAGATGTTTTATTGCAAGACGTGTGTGGAATCCATGACCAAAATAGTCTTACATTCTGTCATGGTTACTTAATTATAGTGAAAATGAATTATTGCCCTTTATGATTTGACAACAGATATTTGGTTCGTGGTGATAAAAGATTTCTCAGATTGTCTCACCAAATATAACACATAGGGTGCACATTTTAAGTCCTGTTTATTAACCAAAAATAAACATAAAACCTTGTGAATTTGAGATAAATTAGGTGTAATGAAAAAATGAGAGCAGCACAGAAGAGGTGTCTAGATCACAGAGTGTGGAACCAGGAAGAGTAAAAACACAATTAAATCAGGCGTTTTAATTATTATTTGTCAGTAATATGAGATCATACCTTCTTAGTAAAATATCTTGTGTCTCACACAGCCGTGTAATTACTGTCTATGCGAGCGTAAACAAATTAGAAAGAGCATTTTTTAAAACAGAAAATAGCCAGTAGGCATCGCGTTCCAACCAGTCCCAGGATCCATCTTTCTTGGGGCTATGTGTGCCTCGTGTTGGCATCAGAAAAACAAAGCATATGTTGATTGTTAGCCAGGGTGTACATAGCATGTCCTGTTCACTCAAGGTCTCCCTTGTAGCTGCAAACTCCCAACTTTATTTCTCTAGGCTATCTGTCAGACTTCATTTAGCATTTAAGGATACGTGGATTCCCATGTACTGCAAAAAGGCAGCATACTTCTGAGGGAATACGGCCACTATCTGAGCAGTGATCTGTCAACCTTATTCATTTAGCAGAAGTAAGTAGGAGAGGGGGGTATTTTATATGGGCTATTTATATTTGCTCAGTTTTATAAAAGCAGTTTTTTTATTTTTGTGCTTCTAGAGAGCAGCAAAATCTGTATATGAAAACACTATTTGCAGAGTTTTATATTATGAATAAAAGGTTAAATTATATTACAATTACAGCTGAAGGGAGACAAAGGAATAAGAAAAAATAAAAACACAAGAACGCTTACATGTATTTAATTCCTCCTCAAGCTGTCTTTTCCACCCCTTTTCCCCATACGCAACTGGGTACATTATGGCAGTGACATTTTCTGTCTTGACCTTCTTTACTGGGGATCGGGCTTTGACTGCTCGGGTTCATCTCCTCAGGATTTTTCAAGCCATCATGGTCAGATAGTTTCAACATGTAGACATGCTTTAGCCTTAGAAAACGCAGTCTTTGCAAAGATAAGATTCAGAAAGAAATGACAACCACGATCGCCTCCAAATAACACAAATGTTCTCGTGAAGGGAGCTGATAAACTCACAGCTGCATTACAAATGTTATAAAATACCATATTTAAACTTTTGTTCTTTAAAGGACATATTGCCTCCTGTTGTGATTTGCATTGCATTAGACTCTGCCCTTCTTCTTTGTGCTATAGAGGAGTGGGATAATAACTTAATCTCCCACTGTACCTGTAACAATTTAATTGGACAAGTCAGCCCAGCCAAGCATCTCTGGCTCTATGACTGGGAGACATGAAATTCATTGTCATTATTGTCCCTGTCATTTTGCAGCATTTTGTCCAGCCGCAGAGTTCCTCTCACTCCACTGAGTTTTGTACCTCCAGGAGGCTGGAACGAGTGGCGGTGTGAGCCGAGCGAAGCGGAGAAGGAGGTAGGGGCGGGATGGGAGGGAGGAGGGGGCTCGTGTTCCTCCAGGGAGCTTTGATGCTCATTTAGCTTTGCCTCTGTCATTCGGCCATTTTGGCTTTTAATTGCTGCTGATAATTATCATCATCATCATTACTGTTATCTTCATCAGCGTGTCAGGGTTGTTACAGCCGCGCTACGGCGTTCATTCATAAATCCTGCTACCGCGATCTGACTAATCCTTGAATTCCTGACATTTAATGTAGTATTAATGCTCCTGTTCTTTGCCCGGTGCCAATCTGTGACAGGCTTACAACAGAGAGCTGTGAATCACTGGGTCAACGGTCATGACGAGGCTCAGCAATCACCAAGGATCAGACACTGCCTACTGGTGCCGAGCCCTTCTCAAGCCTGTGTATGGGTGTGTGTGTGCGTGCGCACGTGTCTGTTTGTGTAAGCATGTGCACACACGCACACCACCGGTGGCATAAGTTTGCTAACCACATACTATAATGGTCACATTCACCCTACAGAGATGAAGAAGTAGATTCCATGGTCTTCCTAATACATCATGGCAGGGTGCATACTCTTGTATGTAATTCATTCTAAAATGTGGCCTTTAAATCTGTTGTTTTCTTGTTTTTTTACTTTTTGCTTCAATTTATTTATTTATTTCCCGTAGTGGGGGGAATGGCTTCCAGCATGCTGTAGCATTAAGCCGAGCCCACCAGCTAGCTAGCCTCAAGTCGCTCAAACGTAAAATAAATCAGGGCACAAAGGACCCCGCTCATTCCTGCAAAGTAGCAACATTTTCCCTGGCCAACAATGAGGACTTGAACTTCCTTGGCAATAACAAATAGAAAGAAAGTCACCCGAGACACCAACATTAAAAGTGATTAATCATCTCTATTCTCTCTTTACTTTTGAACCAAGGGATTGTCCGGCAATAAATCTTCAAAGATGTACATAAGAATCACTTCCTAATGAAACTGGGCTTTGTTCATTTGTCACCTTTTAGTCACCCTTTCATTTAAATTACAAAACTTGTGACCTTGTGACTCTGAATATAGATCTCTGGTATTTTAGAGCTGAAGAGGGATTAATCCATAAATCTTGATATTAGGTCTCCCCGTCATTAAGAGGATTCTGCCACAGGATCTTCGGCTGGAGAAGCAGATCAGCCGCTGTCAAGAGCTGTTTACTGTCATATTGACAAGTTGAGAAATGTGATTATCAGGAAGGGATAGTGATTGTTTTTAGTGATCATACAATGAATTTAAACAGAAAACCTTCTGTTTTAAAATGTAGGTTGTGTGTGTAGTTTTTTATTTTGCTTTAACTAAGTAAAATATTGTGTAAAAAAAATGAGTGTTAAGGGGGAAGCCGATACAGAAAAATATAAACAATAATATAATACTAACTGGGCATGCTCTAAAGGCAGTATTAACACACTATCACGTGTTACACAGGAGGACAAAAAAAAAAAAAAAACACGCTGTCAAGAAACAGGTTCGTCAGCTCCTACCTCTGCACTCTTGGTACATTTTAAAGCTTTGATGCGTCTGCTCCTTATCCCCGCATTCCCTGCCTTTTTCCCGAGGAGCAGCTCCCCTTCCCAGCACAAGAAAAGGGTGGGGAGGGGTGGTCGGGGGGCCCACACTCAGGCCAAAGGGCCACTGTGGCTTTAAGTGTGCTCCTTGTGTGGCCAGAGCAGCCATCGCGCTGATGCAAAGTGACAGGGACAGATGTGACATATCGGTTCCGACACACTTCCATACCACCAGTCACAGGCTCGGGGTGACTCACATCCCCCTGCTCTGGTCCTGTCCCCCCGCTGCAGGACAACACAACGATGCTCGAATGAACCTCGCCATCGCCCTCACTGCTGCCAGGTATGGGGCTGCCATAGCCAATTACACTGAAGTGGTGCACCTACTGAAGAGGGCAGACCCTCAGACGGGGAAGGAGAGGGTCTGCGGAGCGCACTGCAGGGATGTGATCACAGGTAAATCCAACAAAAGCCGCTTCCTTCCTTCCTGCCTCGCTCTGTTCCCACTCTCTCTAGCTCTCACAACGGGGGCCCTCCCAGCACTTCTTACTCAGTGCTAGTTTGCACATAGTCATTGCACATCTAATGCAGGGGCTTTTAATATTTTATAAGCGTTTTATGGTGTAGAGGGGCTGCTTCAGATCTTGTAGGGAGGAACATAAGACGGAATTAGCGTACTCCAAATGGCCTTACTTACCTTTTAAATGTCATGCATAGGGCCGGCTTTGGAAGAATAAAGCAGTTAAGGGTAAAAGATGGTATTCTGAAACATTTCATGAATAACCAAGATTTGAGGATCTCAACACATGACCACCCCCTGATGTTTTAAAAGACGGAAGTGTGCTCTTGGAGGAGATGTCTCACTTTAATAATGTGAGAGGAGGGCCTCTCATAGGGAGGGCTTAGACTGAAAGGATAATAGAAACAGTTTTGTC
>OMLP01007849.1:33041-50334 GCA_900302685.1 Spondyliosoma cantharus | reverse complement strand
CTGTAACACCAGCATGAGTCGGGACCCGGCCGGGCGAAGCCCGAATGAGCGACGTGGACCCACCCTCCAGTAGGCTCACCACCCGCAGGAGGGTTCAGAAGGGGCCAGTGCTATGTGATTTGGGTGGTGGTCGTGGGTGGGGGCCCCGGCGACCCAATCCCCGGACGGTGACTCTAGCCATGGGGACATGGAATGTCACCTCGCTGGGGGGGGGGAAAGAGCCTGAGCTCGTGCGGGAGGTTGAGCGGTACTGGCTAGAGATAGTCGGGCTCACCTCCACGCACAGTCTGGGCTCTGGAACCCAACTCCTTGAGAGAGGCTGGACTCTCTTCTACTCTGGAGTTGCCCGCAGTGAGAGGCGGCGAGCTGGTGTGGGCTTGCTTATAGCTCCCCAGCTCAGCCGCCATGTGTTGGAGTTTTCCCCGGTGAACAAGGGGGTCGTTTCCCTGTGCCTTCGGGTCGGGGATAGGTCTCTCATTGTTGTTTGGGCCTACAGGCCGAATGGCAGTGCAGAGTACCCAGCCTTCCTGGAGTCCGTGGGAGGGGTGCTGGAGAGTGCTCCAACCAGGGTCGTTCTACTGGGGGACTTCAACGCTCACGTGGGCAGCGACAGTGTTACCTGGAGGGGCGTGATTGGGAGGAACAGCCTCCTCGATCTGAACTCGAGTGGTGTTTTGTTACTGGACTTCTGTGCTCGTCACAGTTTGTCCATAACAAACACCATGTTCAAGCATAAGGGTGTCCATCAGTGCACGTGGCACCAGGGCACCTTAGGCCGGAGGTCCATGATCGACTTTGTGGTCGTGTCATCTGATCTCCGGCCGTATGTCTTGGACACTCGGGTGAAGAGAGGGGCTGAGCTGTCAACTGATCACCACCTGGTGGTGAGTCGGGTCCACCGTATTGTGAGGATCTGCTGGGAACGTCTGGTGGAACCCTCTGTCGGGGGAGGTCTTCAACTCCCACCTCCAGGAGAGCTTTGACCAGATACCGAGGGAGGCTGGGGACATTGAGTCCGAATGGATCTTGTTCTCCACTTCCATTGTTGACGCGGCTGTTCGGAGCTGTGGCCGTAAGGTCTCCGGTGCCTGTCGTGGTGGCAATCCCCAAACCCGGTGGTGGACACCGGAAGTAAGGGATGCCGTCAAGATGAAGAAGGAGGCCTGGTTGGCTCGGGGGATTCCTGAGGCAGCTGACGGGTACCGGCAGGCCAAGCGTCCGGCAGCACGGGCGGTCACGGAAGCAAAAACTCGGATCTGGGAAAAGTTCGGGGAGGCCATGGAGGAGGACTACCGGCCCCGGATAAGCGGAAGACAATGGATGGATGGATGGATGGATGGATTTCAGTCAAAGTATTGGAATTCTAAATTCTAAATTCTGCAGTGTGTTGACAGCATAGATGTATGTTTTTTTTAAATCATTTTGTGTCATGAAACAAAGCATTAAACCACAGACCTTATTGCAAGCATTTAACCCATTTAAAAACGAATTGACTTAAAATCGGTTTAAAGACTCATTCCTGAAGCAATCGATACGTAGTAACATTCAAGAAAACCGAATTACTGAGTTAGTCTGACCATGATCGGGTTTTTAAGATGCATGTATACACCTTAGTCTGACTAAGATCGGACCGGATCGGATTTCTATAGTCGAATTAAGACACCTAGATTATTCAATTGATAGTCGCATTACTCGTGCATGTATACGTTCTATCAGATTCGGATTTTGCGTTCTGGTCAGGCTCGAGATTTTTCCCCCGGGGGCCGTGAGCCGGGAGTAGAAGGAGACGATGTAGTCGTGTTGTTGCCGGAAATAGAAAACAACACGATGAATCTTTCCTCCGAAATCACCACAAGCAAGAGCGCCATTGTGCATCTAGTTTGTGTAATTATAATGTACACCATATAAGAAACATCCAAAGATGTAGCTTTGTCTTGCTCTTCGTACACCATCTTTCTCGAATGCCGAGGCAGAGTTTGTTGTTGCTGGTGACGTAAAGAGGTCAGCCGGAGGTGGCTCTATTACCACTACTTGAAATGGGTACAGCGCCACCTATCGTACCGGGGTATGACATGCTTCGGTCAATAATTTGATTTTCATGGCTTGTATACTCGGACAATTGCGGTTGTCCGATTGAGTAGCATAGTCGAACTATGGCTGTAATCTGACTAAACTGTGCATGTAAATGCATTGACTGCAAAGCTAAGATGACTGGCTGCCAGTTGTATAGTTAGTGTGCAAATGCCAGAGTAGTATCACTCTTCTCACCTTATTCTGTAAGAGAGGGAATGAGCTAATTTCCAACAATGTCAAACTGTTAAAAAATGTTTTGTCAACAACAGTAAGTAGAACGTGATGCTCACGTTCTCTGCCGTCAGAAAGACGGATATGCAACATCCAACACAACACTGTCAGATGTAAGGAAGAAGTGGTACCCATGCGCTGCAACGTGACTGAGAAGGCGAGAGATTGTGTGGTTAGAGGGATGTGAATCGTCTGGTGTCAGCTTGAAGCAAGGTTTCGCCATGGTGATTTAGCTGCAGACTCTAATCTACCACCTCCCTAATCCACACTGCAAAGAGCTCTGATCATTTTAAAACACAGCTGAATCACAGGGGCAGCTTACTTTTGTCAGTGGACACTCTCATATATACTCCCCCGCACAAATACAGGCTGTTTGTGTTGATTGATTGTCTTCGAAAGTCAGTATGCTTCAGAAAATCAATGAGATTCATGTTAAGTGTACTACTGCATGTATATGTGGCTGTAAGCAAATGTGTACCAATGCTTCTGTCTGTCGCATAAGTGGCGTTTTTCAGAAAATTTGATGTAGGCAGTGACAGCATTGATGGTGGAGTGGAGCGAGCCAGAGAGAGCCACAACAGGAGACTGTCTACATGTGTATATATTTCTGTGTGTGACATTACAGACACTATAGCTGCTATGGAGGCATAGACAGAGGGAGAGGGATGATGATGGATCTGGCAGGGCTCATGAGCACCGCTGGGAGAAAATGCCTGTGGTTCAAAGACGCTCTCAGCAAACTTAACAATGAAAGCTGGCACAGAGGGGGAGAACATGAAAGGAAGCTACACTATCATCTCTCACATAAACTTGGAGAAAACATCCTGGTCCTGCTGGCTGAATATACTTTAAGCAGACATTTGACTATTTTTACATAAACTCAAGACACAGAGACACATAATAGCACTACTAGTACTACTACTACTACCCATTTAATAATCACTTACTAACATAACTTAATTACAAAGTCTCCCACCAGATGATTTTCCATGCATTGTAATCACTTCTTTCTAATGATCCCATAATGAAATCAATAGTTACTTCTTATATGTGATTTAATTAGCTTATTCTATAACTTATATAAAAAGCCATAATCAAGCTCGAGATTCAGTGTCTTGAAAGGACAGTTCCCCCCAAAATCAATTATTTTATTAATCTTTTTATCCAGACGTTTTGGGTGTGAGTTGATGGGTTATGGAGATATCGGCCTTACAGATGTATGTCTTCTCTCCAATACAATGGAATTAGATAGCACTAGATGCACTAGAGCAATGTCTCTTTCTGGAAATCATGACCCGGTTACTCAAGATAATCAGACAAAGACTTTGTTGTGAGCAGTTTATGTTGGAACGTCTGTAAAATCACGACAAAGAAGAGTGCATCTACTCATGAACCAGAGTCTAACTAACTAAGCTAAGTAAACTAGCAAATGTTAGTCCTACAGCTCAGCCAAGGAGGACATTTACATCCTGGGAGCCTAATATTGTGTTGGTCACTCTTTTGCTGCCAAAAAAAGCCCTGACCCGTTGAGGCATGGACTCCACTAGACCCCTGAACGTGTGCTATGGTATCTGGCACCAAGATGTTAGCAGCAGATCCTTTAAGTCCTATAAGTTGCGAGGTGGGGCCTCCATGGATCGGACTTGTTTGTCCAGCACAACCCACAGATGCTCGATTGGATTGAGATGTGGGGAATTTGGAAGCCAAGTCAACACATGAAACCTCGTTGTTGTGCTCCTTAAACCATTCCTGAACCATTTTTGCTTTGTGGCACGGCACATTATCCTGCCGAAAGAGGCCACAACCATCAGGGAATACTGTTTCCATGAATGCACATGGTCTGCAACAATGCTTAGGTGGTACGTGTCAAAGTAACATCCACATGGATGGCAGGACCAAAGATTTCCCAGCAGAACATTGCCCAAAGCATCACACTGCTTCTGCAGGCTTGCCTTCTAGTGCAGCCCTGGTGCCATGTGTTCCTGAAGGTAAGCGACGCACACGCACCAGGCCATCCACGTGATGTAAAAGAAAATGGCTGCAGCCCCATACACAACAAACTGCGATGCACTGTGTATTCTGACACCTGCACTAACTTATTCAGCAATTTGATCAACAGTAGCTCATCTGCTAGATCAGACCACACGGGCCAGCCTTTGCTCCCAACGTGCATCAGTGAGCCATGGCCCATGACCCTGTCGCTGGTTCAACACTGTTCCTTCCTTGGACCACTTTTGATAGATACTGACCACTGCAGACCGGGAGCACCCCACCAGAGCTGCAGTTTTGGAGATGCTCTGACCCAGTCGTCTAGCCATCACAATTTGGCCCTTGCCAAACTCGCTCAAATCCCATGCCCATTTTTCCTGCTTCTAACACATCAACATTGAGGACAACATGTTCACGTGCTGCCTAATATATCCCAACCACTAACAGGTGCCATGATGAAGAGATAATTAGTGTTATTCACTTCACCTGTCAGTGGTCATAATATTATGCCTGATCAGTGTATTCTACATGTATATATTTTATGATTTGAACAGAGTGAAACAGTTTGCCTGTTTCTGTACAATAGCTGATTTGAGGGGAGATGATGGAGGTTTGCTTGTCAGCAAAATGACCAAAATAGCAGTAATCAACCTAGATGTGAGGCATATAGCCATACTGTTTGTACGCCTACGACTGACCTGTTCTCCCCAGCCTCTGATCAGTGGGACATGCCTTTGCCATAGTAGGATTCAGCATACACCCTAAAGAAATTGGCCGCATCAACAGATGAAAAAACACACCTGCTTTCAAAAAACAACCAGGATGCAAGTCCTGTCGATACAGCATGTTTTAAACTGGTGTACAAGGCCAATGGAGTGAAATGTTGCATTACATAACACTCCATTCACTGTGTTTTTAGTCATTCATGCAGTACTCCAAAGTTGATTCTGCGTCAACATTTTTACTCCAGTCTGCTGCATTTTTTTTGTCACCTCCTGTGGTCCACACGATGCAGCATCAACGTACTGCCTGATTTGCTGTATTCTGTCTGTCTGAATGGGACCCTAGTCTAGTCTGCCTGACTTATCAATCCTTCATCTAACTGAGGTTGGTAAGAGTTGGAATCTATTGCACTGACCAGCGCTCTTAAAAGAACACAGACTGTTTGCCAGTCGCAGGTGAATCAAACAAACCGAGTCCATCAGCCCTGTGGAAAATTAACAAATTGCTATCCTCTGATTGAACTCTTGGAAGGAAAGTGAAAAAGAATATTTGTCAGAATTAAAAAAATTGTATCAAGTAGTATAAAACAAGTAGTACAATTATTTAAAGAACTTCTGTACTTATAGATATATTTTTACTATGAACACATGATGATAGCAGAAGGAAGTAAACCAAAAAAAAATCATACCATACCACCGTCTTTTTTTGCATTTGGTTTGCCCATAATAAGCTGTGGTGTTCAGTCACTTGGTGCCCACACTGACAAGATTTGCAATTCAAAATCTCACTTTTACATAATGGTAAAATACAAAGCAACACAACTACATTGTTTGTCAGCTTGCTCATGTTTATTCTGCTCAGGTTTTGGCCAAGTTCACTTCAGCATGCCCAGAATCCTTGCAGAGATTTTTCTTTTTTCTTTGGGCATCAAGTTTATATGAGTGGGCATGCACAACGCAGAACACGTGTTGCTCTACAGCAGTCCAAGACAATGTCTCATTTTGCTCCCTGCTTGCTTTATGCAGTGACAAGACTGGAAGCAATTTGGGATAAGTATCGAGGAACAGTTGAGGAGATGATAAATGACTTTATTGTTGGGTTTTGCAACCGTATCTGATACCATGTGCATGTGTTCCTTTGAGTAATCAAGCGTTAGCATGGTAAAAATAATCTTGGTTTCCTGGACGCTGGTGGCAGGCCAGATTGTCTGGTCCTGATAATAGTAATGGGAGTGATGGCAGCAGCAGCTAATCTGCACAGAGAAGGGGTCAGGACCCACTTATCTGGCCTGAGTGGAAAATAACAGCCCACTTAAAGAGCCAATCTGTGATTGCAGTATGACAACCCGACTATAGCACTATTGCCACTATTGCAGCCTTTGTTTACATAGTGACTTTCTGGAGTTTAGATCGTTTTTCATTTTTTCATAGTGACATTTATTTCCTGGGCTTTTGATGTGGGACTTCTGGCTGCTCGAGGTTTGTTTATGTTCCTAAACTTGTCAACACTTGAATACAAAACGCTTGTATTTTTAGTTGCAATGGTTTAGGAAAGTTTCAAAAATATTTATTTCATTGTACATGTCAAAGAACAGATGTGAGCATAACTAGGACTTACACGGGCAAATAAAAAAAACCTGTTTGTTGTCCACGAAACAGCTGTCATAAGTACAAGACAGGCCCAAGCCAAAGGCATGCCATCGCGCCCTGTGATAATGGGTGTTGCACAAAAGCATGCGAACTATGTGTCCACATATTTACTGCACAACACCTGCACGGCATGCTTTTGAATGTTCATATGATAGTGTATGCCGTGAGAACGGCTCACATAGAAATGAAGTATGACTAAATTTAGCTCCCTGTTTGATCAGAGCCTCGGGTCGCAGACAACACTTTGAACCAACCAGGCCAGATTCACAAAACAACTTGAAGACGAGTCTCTGTTCTTCTGCTCTTCAAAGGAGAGAAAGGAGCATTGTAGCAGACAACAAAATGTTCTATTAAGCAGGAAACACATGACTTGATGCGGATGGGGATTAAATTGATTGGTGGTGCTGCTGTGGTTTTTTTGACAGTACCAGGAGTTTGTTCACGTCCTCTGTAAAAGTGTTTGATCAAATACTGTATGGTG
Source organism: Spondyliosoma cantharus (assembly GCA_900302685.1). Lineage (NCBI taxonomy): Eukaryota > Metazoa > Chordata > Actinopteri > Spariformes > Sparidae > Spondyliosoma > Spondyliosoma cantharus. The sequence continues at coordinate 43,188 of OMLP01007849.1, read as the reverse complement.
TCTGGTATAAAAAGGATTTTTATCACAGTAGTTTGTACCCCCTCATCCCAGTCAGATCCCATTCAACTACTTACTCACTGATCACATCCATCATAGCCTAACTCAGATGTGTTCTGAAACATATGGAATTTTATCATAGAAGAATGAATGAATGAATTCAAGTTTGGTCCTATGTTGTTAGTAGATGCTAGGCAACTCTGAGGAAAACAGAAAGCGATCTGTTTATTTTGCATCAACAATAATACCAGTTGGACACACTAGGCCGGAGGAAAGTGATGTTTCCACTTCAGACCTCCTGTGTGGAGGAGGCACATAGTGGTAAGGAGGCAGATTGCAAAAAACGTATACCCCGTATCTGTTAATTAATTCAACTGTGTATCAGTTTCTCTTGGTTAATTATTTAAAATGTATTATTTTTAGCTAACCATCCACTTCTTTTTGCTAACTCTTTAAAATGTTTCCTGTCCTAGCAAACAAATTAAACCTTTACATTGGCTACGTCTGGCAAAATATGTCAACGATTTCAATCACTCATTTTGGGTGATCATTTCAAGTGTTTATCAGTTATGGTTATTATTTCAAATGTAGCTGATATTTGTAGCTAACCATTCACTAATTTTAGCTTACTCTTCATATTTATTCTCTCTAAGCCAACTATTTTGGCTAAACAATTGGTCCATTGTGATCTATAACTTTACTGTACACTGCATTTAAGGCATAGGCTGGTAGAAATATAAATAATTGTAAGAAATACATCTGAATTCTAATATGTTTGCTTTTGTAATGAATTGAAAAGTTTTTTTTTATTTTTACCAAGCTATAAATGACCCTACTTTGAGCTAATTCTTTCAAATGTTTATCTCATTTTATTCATTACTTTGAACTATTTAACTATGCTTAAGGTAAATTATTTCAGCTGTAGTAATTTCTTTTGGTTAATTATTTCAAATGTTTCATTTTAGATCACTATCCGGTACTTTTAACTATTTCAAATATTTATCTTGATCATACGTTTAGATTTGACATATTTTCTCACTTTCAAAATTGTTTTAATGCAAGCGCTGTGGCAACTTCAGGCTTTAAAGTGTTACAACCAGTGTTAGGGGTAACTTGTTACAAAGTTATCCATTAGAGTACTTGGATTAAGTAATACGTTAGTTCTGCAATTCAAGTAATCCATTATTTAGTACTACCGATTGTTGGCTGTAAAGAAGGCTACATAAAGACAGTTAAGTCAATACATGCAAAGGTACATGTACAGGTGGCTACACACCGTCTGGTCTATATAACTGACATGCCGCAATGAGTCGCAAAAAGGGTTCTGCCTTCATATTTGGTAACTCTAAAGTACTGTAGCACATTTTCCTTTCTCATTAAATAACACAGTAATGTAACAAGTTACTTTTTAATGTCAGTAATCTAATGAGTTACCTTTAAAAGTAACGTTACCTAACACTGGTTACAAATGACACAGGTCAGAGGTGTCTCCTGTGTAGTTTTGTGTTGTCAGTTTAGCCCGATTTTTCAGCTTTCATCTTCTAGTTTTATGTTTGTTTTTCACCTGCAAACAAAAATGTGGATATAGTTTTCTGATTTAAGTCATAATTTCATTTTATTTTTTCCCCCAGATGAGCAGAGTCACTCCAGGGTCTTTCCACCTGGCAGCTGCAGAAGTCTCCCCTGCAGTAGAAGTGTCTCTGGTTAGAAATTACTGATCTAGCAGACAACAAAGTAACTGAGCCAACTTTAAACTCGGAGCAGGAATGCGTGTGTGCTGATTAAGTGTTGTTTAACCCTGTGGAATCAGTCTGGCAAGAGTCTGGAGGCAGGTCAGTAAGGGTCAGAGAGGACAGCCATAGCTTCTTATGAGAGTTGGACACTTTTGAGGACCACTGCAAGGGGCACTGAGTCAGTTCATTGATATTCAAGGATTTGACCCGCTGACAACAGGGATGTCACAGAGGTTAAGACAGCCGTGCCTCTTTGTATTGTGTCCACCAAAAATCCAGGGGGTCCCCCGGCCCCGCACCCCCCCTCTGCGCGGTTGTCATGGTGAGCAAATCAGTCCGGCAGCACTATGTCACACTCATGTGGGCACATTCTCTCTTTCTTCCTCTCTTTCTTTTCTTCGTCTGACTTTGTATCGTGCTGCTTCACTGAGGGGGCTGCCAAAGAGAGCTTTCTGTCCACTGACAATGCCTGGTGTGTCATGGACATCCCCATACATATACAGTGCGATGAAGAGCAGGCTCTAAAAAATCCAACGGCTTCCCGTCTCAAAATGCATGGCAACAGATATATTTCCTCTCTGTTGGGGGAATCTGCTGTTTTATAGCCAAGGACGTGTCAGATCAGGTGGGGAATCGACACTGCGGTTCGCCAAGTCCAAATACCCGCCAATCATATCTCATCCAGCAGCATGGGCGAGGGACTGTTGCACCAGTTCTGCCTCATTATTACTTGGAGCTGCCGCTAGTCTGTTTATGGAACACAGTAAAAGTAAAGCTCACTGATAAAAGGGAAAAATCAATCAACAGAAATTAATTTTTTTTTTCTTCACATTTTCCCAGCGCATACGTTCCTCATAACCTTACCGTGTCATCTAATGGAAAACAATTGACTGATGTCTGGCACTGCGATGTCTTGTTGTCACACAAATATGTTCCAAGAGCCAATGTCAAGGAGATTAGGCTGAGGGGAAAATTGCAGCTGTATTTAACAGTAGAGCTGGCGAGTGGCTGCTCTCAGGTGATGGGGCATGTCTGTGCTTCACCCTATCTGAACCTGAAGGCTGCTGCGGTTGGCACTGTAATTACAGAGGTTAGGCATAAATCACAGAGCAAGACGTCGGAGAGAGAGAGAGAGAGAGAGAGAGAGGGAGCGAGAGGCAACGGGAGAGGGGGGGAGAGAGAAAGTAAAGAGGGAGAGACTAGTATAGCCCGAGGGCCAGAGGAGGCCCTGACACTCAAAAACATACTGTTCTCTCCAAAATGCTCTCCCCCTCAGTCCCTTCTTTGACTTTCTTTCTTTTTTCTTTTTTTTTTCTTTTTCTTTCTCCCACACAGTCAAACACAAACACACACTCAGAGTCTGTCTGTCAGGGGTTTACGTCCTTCCCGTGGCTGTGGCAGTCAGACCAGAGTGGGTCTTTTACTGGTCCTGTGGGATCCTGATTACACCGTACTCCTTCATCCTGTACATTTCACAACATAGGCACCAGACCACAGAAAATAATGGTCGGGCCGCTGTTTCTAGTTTCCACATCCGCCTGAAAATGTGTCACAACCAGCGTCACAGAAAAAAAAACACATTTATCCACGTTCCATTTTGGGAAAGTACTCCTCTGAGACATCTTTAGTGGAGAAATACAGTGCCACAGTACCACCATCAGGTATATTTTTAATGTGATATTTTGCATATCTCTGTCTTTATTTTGAAGCTGGACAGTTAGTGAGCCGACCAGGAATGAGGCCTAAAAGAATTAGAAGACAAATAGCGTCAAAGAATCCAACGAGAATCAAGCTGTTGTGATTACAGTATGAAACATTCATCATCAACATTCACAGTTCTGAGTATCATCAAGTGGAACTGGAGTGTGTTTTTTTTCCGTCTTTACGTCCCCAGCTACTTCAGAAATGCTTTCCATCAGCATAGGCGCTAGATTCGAATGATTTTTAATTTTTCCTTTACCTCAAGGCAAAGGCAAGGCACATTTGTTTTAATACTGGAGCACATTTCATACACAAAGGCAAATACTATACAGATTTCACAGGTGAAAGCACAGGCAGGAAATTATGAAATCAATAAGAGCAGGCACAGAAATGCATATAGAGATTGGCTCTCGGTGGAGTGCATACCTCCGCCATGGCCCAACAGACTCATTTTGTACTCACTCATATGCTCATGCATTATTCTCTGAGAAAATGAATGATTAATGAAAATCTTGGAATCTTTAAGAAAGTGAGCAAGTTTTTTTCTGGATCCACGCCAAAAGCTAACGGGGTCTATTCTGAAGTATTAAAAATCCGTTCAGTGTATTTTGTGCAATCCTGCTGACAAACCGACATGGGTGAAAACATAACCTCCTTGGCGACGGTAATAAAACAATGAGACGAACCTTCAAATGTGTGACATAAAATGTATTCAAAGGCAGTGGTAAACCAGTAGTTTTTAAGCTTTGATTGAAAAATAGTTAGCACTGTCTCAAGTCGTAGCTCTTCAGGCATTTCGTTTCACATTTGAGAATCAGCAAAAGCAGCATACCATGTTTAATTCTGACCCTGAGAACAGCCAATAATCCAGAACCAGCCCACTTGAGAGCTCTGTGAGTTTCGTACTTCGTAAGTACCATCATCTACGGACAAGTAATTCAATTTCAGGTTAATTGTTTGAAACTGTTTCTGCTTCTGATGTTCTTGTTGCGACAGCAGCAGCATGGAGCTGTCTGATTGCTGCGTACAGTCTACTGCAACAGTCCAGCCGGCTAGAGATAGAAGCATGTACCAGTCTCTCCAGATCATCTTTAGAAACCATGTCTCTGACCCTTGTGATAGTTCTGAGGTGGTAACAGGCTGATTTCTTAATAATGAATAAATGTGACTCCTCAAATTAAGGTCTGAGCCCAGGACAACAGAGAGGTTTGTAACTTACAGCATACTAAGGTAAAGTCTTTCTTCATTTGCCACTTCAGCAAGACCGAGTTTCATATTCTATTAACAGCATCTGTCATGAGACATCTTCAGGGTTTATTTTCTTAAAGTTTAGAAAGACCCCTTCAAAGCCACAAAAGACATTGTACGGCTGTTTGTACAGACTGCTCCTCACGTAAAAAGTCCTCCTGAAGTGCAGTATGCTGTACATGAACACATGTACATGTACATGAACTATACGCTGAAGCATTTTCTGATCTGAGGCCCTTCAAAAAAATGACGTGACGGCACTATGGTAAAAGGTTTCTTGTTCACAAACGAAACTCACCGAAATGCACTGTGTGTATCCTTGAGGTCTTACTAATCCGCCGCTTTTCCTTCCTCGTAGCACATTTGCAAAGGTCTAAAGTATTTTAAATCAAGCATTGTTAGCATGTATGTTTACTTGCTAGCAGTTGTTGTATTGCAGTATATCCTGATGTGTCAAAGCCACCAGTTTATGAACGGAATAGTGTGAAATCGTCGGTAGGACTATGTATCTCGTCACCTGCAGTACCACAGAAAAAAACGTGGCTATATTTTAGCAATAGTTCACACTTCATGACATTAGCCTTGATTTTCCACTCGCCGACCCCAAATCAGACGCAGATTGGCGTTTGCTCACCATGTGTAAACTGTTCAGGAATTTACCTATCGATCATTGATATCTAGCAGACACTCCTGTCCTTTCTCTCCCTCTCTTTGAGCCTGTGTCTTCATCACGCATCTATTTGTGTGGAGCGGCACGATAAAAGCTTTTTGTTTATATCCTGAAAAAAGAAATCCTCGCTGCTGGTGACGTACATCCTCACTCACCCATGTTTTTTTTCCTTTGTCTCCTTTGCTTGTTTGGTACAAATCAGCGCACAAATAACCAGGTCTGTTCCCGTGTCATGACTCGAGTGTGTGATCTTGTAATGTGCGCACTGATTAGTCGCGGAGTGTGCAGACCACAATGACTGCAGGACTCCCAATTACATGACAGTTACAGCTGTGTATTGCGAACATTACAGCGATCCAAAGATACAACTCTGAAAGTCATCGTGGGTCATCATGATTGCAATACTGATGGTGTGGTTACAGTTGGGGCAAGACAAGAGTCATGGCTAAAATAGACCAATGTTGACAGCCACTACAGAAGGGAAACGAGCTCTGGTCTCCTTTGTTACAGTCTGATGTTTTCTTTACTCAACTGTCCACACTGACCTCCTCCCTCTGGACTCTGTCGCACTATAACAATGTGACATTACATCTGTTTTTAGCACCCTGCAGTCAAGAGTCATAGTCTCTACATCTGTCTCATTCATAGTGCTGTGGTTTTTATCAGTAGGAAAGTCTGAAACTTACATTTTTTTTGGTGAAAAACCTGTGGTGTACCCCTATAAAGGGTAACTCCACCAATTTTACACATTAAAGTGTGTTTACTGGTCTCAAGGAGTCCTACTGCACATGTGAAAAAAAAACATAGTATAAAGGCTTTTCTAGCTCCAGAAGACGCTGCATGTGATCTGATAAATGTCCTCCAGTGATGTCACTCAGTGGTATTGTAGGTAATGTAGGCAGCAGGTTTTATCTGGTCGTTATCTTCAGTTTAAACACTTGGTGATTAAAATCGGTACAGCAGAACCAGAGATTGCACCTTTTTATTCATGCTCCCTTTCAAAGGTTTGAGTGACATCACCGGAGGCAGTTTATTAGATTACGTGCAGCTTTCTTTGGAGCCACAAAAGTCTACTAGATACTACCTTTTTCACATGTGCAGTAGTACTCCCCAAGACCTGTAAACACATTTCATTTTGTGTAAAATGTATGGATTTACCCTTTAAGCAAAATCAAGACAAAAAAAAATACTAAATCAATTCAGAAACTTTGAATGACGAAATGCCTCACACATTACCATAATCTCCAGGAAGAAAAATCTATTTTCTTAAAGTGTGCATAATAACGATAACTAAATCCTCAGTGTATTCACAATGGAAAAGACCTCTTCCGAATACGTCCCATTAAAGCAGCTAAAATGCTTCATCAGTCAAACAGCGTGCATCAAAAATAATGTTAAGAGAAGTCTTTGATCTTAATCCGTTTATGCTTTCCATAGGGGCAAAGACTTCTTGAGATTTTTAGAATAAAGAGAAGGAGGAAAAGAAACCCACAAGCTCTGAGTGTGATGCCGTTGGAGAAGAACGCTGCAGGTCACAATCGATTACTGAACTATCTCAGTTACACCCTGATGATCACAAATTGTCTAAAACTGCTTAATTGGTAATTGTGTTTGTGAATTTTCTTTTTCCTACGTTAGATATTTTGGACTATTTACAGCTGTCGAAGGACACGATATCAGCTCCACCGACAAGCCTGGAACAGGAGAACCAGTCTTTTATGATTGGCAGTCGGCTGTACATTTCCTCTCCATTATCAGGCTGCACGTTACCCCTTCTGTTCAACTAGCAATATATCATGCTGATGGGAAAATCTATAGACTGTCGCAACAAAATCCCCCGAGTCTGGATCATTTCATCCTTTGAGCTGTGAAATGGTAGTCTGCAGTCAGCTGAATTAGGACATATGGAAATGAACGTATCTCTGGCGCAGCTGCTCCATCCACATCAGACAAAGATGGAGGCATGGCACTGGAGGTCAACAGTTTTCATGTAAAGATAATGTTGCTCAGAAAACAATCAACTCTTCTCATTGTGTTCGGAGCCAAAGTCCGTAATGTGACTTCTACTGATCCATAAAATCATTACCAAGAAGCTTTTAACAGGTTCCAAGGACCAAGGCTTACTTTTTGAATAAAATATAAACAAGGGAAAATATCAAACCCATTAATCTTTCATTAAGCTCTCCGGATAAAAAAGAATCGCTTAAAGTATCATTCGTTACCATCACTGCGAGTGCAAAAGCCCCCTGCTAACATCAAAGGCTTCTCAAAGAAACAGAGCGGGAGAGAGTCAGTTAGCTGAATTTGGCTGAGAACCAGCTTGTGGTTGGGTTTTAATTTCCACTGACTCATAATGGCACCGATGAGGAAACGGGGACCCAGTCTGTGATGGGTTTTTTTTGTGGAATCGAGGCCTCGCTGAGCAAACAGTCACGTAAACAAGTTGTGTTGCTGCGACTAAAAGAGCCGCGGATTCAGGCTGGATGTCGACAAAGGTTGAGAGCTCATCCTCATCTCGCACAAGTCTTTGTGGCATTGAAAGATCAGAGGCTTCTCATGGCCAAAGAATGGGGATGCTCCATTTCAAATACGTACACTGCACACAGAAACACACATATATTGTGCAGGAGGAGGAGGAGGAGTGGTTGGCATGTTTGCGAGGGAGATGTAACAGCACTCTTTAGGAACAGACCTCTCCTGCTTCATATGTTTGGGTGGGGCGTCTCTGTGCTGCAGCTATTTTGTATCTCGCCAACATCACTAACATGAAAATCATACGCCAACGTGTTGGAATTTCTTCATCAAACCATTTTAGAGATGCTGCCACTGGCCTTGCACAGGACACACACAGCGTATCCGTACATAAGAGCTGGCGACGGAAAGACGTACAGATTATTTACCTGAGCGGAACACAATGATGCTCCTGCTGACATCCTGTCTCTTCCATTAACTCTCCTGCTGTCATTTCAAAGCACAAAAACAGCCTGGCAGTAATGCCAAGTAGGTTAATAACATGCAGTGGATTAAGGTTTAAGTATAGCTCTGCTCTGCTGCTATACTAAAGAACTGATTTAGCAGGGAATAAAATAAACCAATCCTAATGTATTTTCCTGACTTGCATGGTGTGCTGAGGTACATCTCCGTCAACATACAGTGACACCCTCATTTCCGTCCACAGTGCACAAAGAGAGCGAAGACGCATTCAATAGACTTCAGAGGCCGAGTGTATTACATGAGTTAGTCATGGCTCATACTGAATTAAACATGGGAAGAAGAGTTTCTTTTTATCTGCAGCCAAAGTACTAAATCTGACCACTGCAACCAATGCTCGCCCACTTCAAATCCTCCCTTTGATAGTGAAAGCGTAGGAGCTTCAAAATCGGTTTGTCCTCGTTTTTTTTAATGGGTTTTAGTAGCAAACACCGGTTGATGTTTGCAGCTGAAAACAAAATCATACAAATCACTTTTTTTTTTTCTGCCTTGTTCCCTGCCGAGCAAAAACGTTATATTTTGGTTATTCTTTCATATCCGATTTTATTCTTTGCTTCCTTCTCAGGTAGATTTAATCAACCAGCAGCAAGGGGTACAGTTTCCCCCCAAACCATCCTTGTTAGGTGTGATAATTATTACACTGGACATGAAGAGACAGGCTTTTGTGGTCTCCCACTGTTCTTTGGAGTTGGATGATAGTTGGATAATGCTCTGTTTATCTCAGAGATGCCACAGACGTGTGTTTTTGCTTGTGCTGGGCTCATCTTTGCTGTTGTGGAGTTGTGATATTTTTGGACAAGCAAGGATGAAAGCCCAGGGTCCTGTGGCTAATGAGATACCGAGGCAGTGGGAATGATGGTTTTAATTACTGCCCAGGCCTGGTCTAAAGGGGGTGATTGCTGAAGAGCCTGCTGAGTGTCCTAGGTTGGGAGTTCAGACCGATGCCAGTCATGCTGTGCCGGGCTGCCTTTGATGCTCCCTCCCCTCTGCTTTATTCCCACATTGTGCTTATTAGATTCTTTGCTGCTGATGCTTCACTGCACCTTTGTTCAAACCAATGCTTCAGACAAAGAGAGGCATAACCAGCGAGATTTCAACTTCAAACCCCTAGAAAGTTTCAGCGATGCAGAAGGCAACTTAATCTTTTGTGGAAATTAAATCTGCAGCGCTCCCATTGTGCGCCGGCTCCCTGGCACAGAGGAGACGGATTGTGGGTTCGCTCAGTGGAGACGCCGTGATATCTTTCATTGAAGAATCAAAATGCAGGAGACCGAGGGTTAGTGTCAGACCATGTGTGTAAACTAAAATGAGCGCTAAAAATAGCAAAGGCTTCTGAAACGATGGAGACTGAGTTGGGGAAAATTCCCCCCCGCTGTCAGCTCACATTCAGGGGGAGAAATCTACAGAAGATTCATGAGCAGGCTGTGTCCTCCGTCTCCTCTGCAGCTCCCAGCGGGTGGGTGTTGCTACGTGTCTGCTCTCTGTTCTCCTGCAGCCCAGCTGTGGATCAACCCTTGTTGACTTTTTAGAGATCACATGGCATTCTCACTGAGGCCGGCTCTGCCTCTGCAGGACTCTGCAGTGGTCAGCGCGGGCCTCCTCCTCCTTCTCCTCTTGCCTTTACCCCCCGCAACTCCAAAAAAAAGAAGGCCGGGCCGGCCGGCGTTTGAACACTTCAGGAGTTTTCACAGATACAATATTTCATTTCTCTATCACATAATAGCCAAATGTTGCGATCACTTCTTCTTAGCAAGCTGACAAATGATTGACAATCGTATCCTTTTTTTTTTTTTTTTTTTCACTTTCA